>OMKY01096764.1:5217-16131 GCA_900302395.1 Bregmaceros cantori | reverse complement strand
GGGGTGGGGTGGAGGGGGTCCGTGCGTGGGCACACGTCTCTCCTTCGCGGCTTCCGTAGGGCCGGTGGTGGGTCATCGGCGTCTGCTGCGCTTCATTGCGCCTGATTGGCTTCCTTTGCTACTCCTACCTCCGACCGGCACCTAGAACCGTCCCATTTATGTATTCATTTCATTATCGTCATCACCAACCACCATTTTAGACAGCTGGATATCAGCATGGCGCACATATATTTGTACTAATATTTATATATATAGTTTTTTGGCGATCCTGTAGCGAACTGGGTGGCATCTAAACGATGTTAATTAAAAAAAAACAATGAAACGGCTAATTGATTCATTCCCGGTGGAGGTTTTCGTCGACGTCAGTGGAGTCTCTCTCTCAGCTACCAATAACGATCCATTCGGATGCTGGGGCGGGCCAATCACACGGCACCGTATCTCGATTGGAGCGCAGACTCTCCCCGTCATGTTAAAGGCGCGCTCCGGGTCCATGGACACTGGACACATGCCTCAGTGGACAATTTATTGACTTTATTACATTTATTTTATTTGATATTAGCTAATACTTTCTAGAAATATTAAATTGATGTAGGGTGGCTTACCGTAACGTGGGCAAGACAATGTACTCCCGCCGTGCCATGTTTTTGTAGTTCTCTAGTAGTCTTTTTTTTACGTCTCGCAATGCATTGTGCGTTATATTGCTTCGTTTAGGGAATTTTGGACACAGCCAAACTTTTGTCTGTACTCCCGAATTGGAGGGTGTCTTTGCAGTGGTATTGCGGTGTGCAGATCAATCGTTCATACCGTTAAGACACAAAGTACTTGAGATATTAAACTAATATTCACTCACTGCATTTTGCCTTTTGTCCACCATGGAATCAGCAGCGCACCCAACATTCCATACACAGCTGGGCTGACATTTATTTCCCCCATACCTCCACCCCGACCCACTTCCACCCTGGCATCACCTCTCCACCAGTCCCCCCTCTGGCAGGCACTACAAAGGCCGGCCAGATATAAAAAGATCACCAGACATAAAAACATTTTTTTTCCTGCACAGAGATTCTTTTAATCTCTACAGGCAGTTTGCAACATGAGAACACTCACGCAGCATGTGACTCTGAGTTAGCCTTATTCTAGTCAACCATAATAATAATAATCGTTATTAAGAGATTCATATAGCGCCATTTGGGAAACTCAAAGTCGATTTAAAAAAGAAACAAACAGAAAAATAACCAACAGGTAGCTATCTAATGACGGACGATGTGAAGAGCAGAAATGGCAAGTAAGAAGTACTGTACTTAAGTCCTTTTTTTCATGTATCTGTACTTTTAGATGTATATTTTTCCCTGATGTCTTTTTACTTGTACTGAGTATTTTTTTACAAAAATATCCGTACTTCTACTCCTTACTTTTCCCAAAACAGGCTTGTTACTTTTTTTGCGCACCGATGGTAGGTGGTAGGGATATGTATAGTGTGGATGAGCCAGTAGGGGGCGGTAATGCCAACAGATGTTAACATCAATGTTTGGCAGTGGGATTTATGAACCTTAAGTGAAGTAAGTTAGGCTATGTTTTTAACGATTGGTTCAAACATTGTAAAACTGAAATAATGGGAAAATGTTAGATTTAATTATTGTTATAATTTATTATCATTATCACTACTATCATTTTATTACTAGACCGGTAAATATTTATATTGTTTTTAGTTCTTTATCTATGTATTCATTTATTTTCTTATTACTAAAATGTTTTGTCATTAAAACTCCAGCGTTTCCTCGTACTGTATATCCTCGGTGCCAAGCCATGTCTATCATTTTAATGACAAATCCATTGCCTGTGTGTGCGTGCTCCTGTTTATGTATGTGGGTATGGTTGTTTTAATGGGTTGGGAAGGTTGGGGATCAAGTGTTCCTTTCCTTTTATTGTTTTATTTTGTTATGTTGCCGTAAAGCACTTTGAATTGCTCTGCATGAAAAGTGCTATATGAATAAAGTTTGATTTGTGTTATTATTATTATTATTATTATTATTAATAATAAAACATTTAAAAAGTATAACTCAGGCTGAATTATTGTAGCCATCCCGCTAGTGTAATGTTCCGTAAAGTGTTGTTATGACTTATTTAGAATTGGAATTCAGAATATAGTGACGGAGATAAGATTAAATATCTTGGAGGTATGACTATCTGCTGCCCCCGTGTGGTCTGCTGGGCGCATGGCGTACCTACTACTGACGCAGCGGTACCTAAAATGGAATGAAATTAAAATACACAACAAAACACTTGAAATGCAGATACTACCAAAAAACACTTTGTTTTTATTCAAGTCTTCCAGGTCACGTAAACAGTAAGATAATACTGTTGGTCTAATTCTAAACTATAACATTTAAACAAAGACTGTACAATTTCCCCCTGAAAATTATATTCCCAAGACTTAAAAAAAAACAATCAAAACAATGGATATCGTCATACAAAATTTATTTTTATTTTAAATTTTGCAAACCCTATTTGTGACCCTATTGAAAGAACTCACCGTTGGAAGGATTAATACAGTTAACATTTTATATAATTCTTTTTCAAACATATAACTTATAAATGCTCTTTTTAGTGAAGTATAAACTAAAGCACTAACGTCATTTCTGGCAGGCCATGATAGTTAAGAAGCTTGCGGCCCTCCCCTTCATTCATTCCAAATTGATCCAGGTGTATCCCCTCAGCTGATTAACTCTCTCCCCTAGCGATTGGCTGGACAGGTTCGGCACGCCCTATAAATTCTACCCACTCCTAAATCATGTACTGCTTTGTTATGCTACCCACCTTCCTCTGCGCCACCGCCAAGATGGAAAAAGTGTTGTGTATGATGTGACATGTTCGCTTGTCACGTCGCTTGGCTCTGTTCATGGGGGGGTTATCTATCTCACCCTGCGTGCTAGGGTGAAAATTCTCTACACTGCTGCTGCTGCTCCCTGAATTAGTGCTTTTCCATGGTACTCATGGATATAGGAGAGTTCCTCCGAACAGTGCCATACCGCCAAGATAATTCTATTTTCAATAAAGAGTTGCTGACAGAAATACAGGTACAGTATTCAAGAATGAAAGATTGATGAATACATTGTTTTATAAATTAATCATCGCCCCTTAAGGAGTTTCTAAGATTCCCACCCATGTTCAGGCCTCATTTCATCATAGCAAACATTTTTAGTGTTAAATACCTGCCTCTAGGGGTGTTGATAGCAGAGTGGTTACTGCAGTGTCGCAAGTTCTCCTCCCCTCGTCGGCCCAGATCTCTTCAACTCAGTTTCCAAGTAATTCAATAAAAGATGAAAAAAATGTACTGGAAAAAAAACACTTGAAATAAAAAACATTTAGCAGTCCAGTAAATAACTTTAATAAGATTACATCTTTGAAAAATAGGGTTCCCATTCTTGGAAAATAGGGTGAAATCAAAGTAATAAACAGAACTGCACATTAACAGCCATGCGTCGTCATACAATAGATTTCACTAGTCCATTCCAATTACAAGTTAAGGCATTATTCGATTAGAAATAACAAAAAAGATAAAATATCGGTCAATCAATGCCATTTTGTACGGGTCTGAATACTCCATGTACCCCATATAGTGCACTCAAAGTATCCCACAAATGGACGGCGAAAAGTAGTGCGCATAAAACGTACCTTTACTACAAGCATGGCACAGCAGGAATCAATAGCAACCTTCCACCATAAGTAAAAATATGTTTGACTTTCTGTGACGATGTTGAATTTTATAATAATTTTGACGGCGCCGAATCTAGTGTTGCAGGTTAAAAGTCCCACCTTGAATGCTACAGCATCATACTGCATAGCAGCATGCCCACACAAAGACCGTGTGCATGGCAGTAGCTCAGTCTGTTAGACAGTGCACTACAAAGCACATATACGCGGAGAGTCATGAGTTTGCTTACCACGACCGACCGCCTCCTCCCCATTCTTTGCCCCTATGAATAACACTGAAAATGCTGCAAAAAAATATGAATACAAATTCTCATGACATATTTCAGATTGTTACATAGACCTGTTAATTTCTAAGAGCAATAGACCAGTTTACCCACGAAATACACAGATCCGCATCAGAGCATTTGGGTGTGGAATAGCACACCGCAAGTTACCGCCATCAGTTTTAAATAACCCTGTTGGTGTGTGCCCCCACCGAATAGACATGTTGAAAAATAGCCAAAAGCACGGCAAACTAAATGGCACCGGACATGACAAATTTAACCGGAAATACCCAAACTTGTCAATAGGGATTTTCATCAGCCTCCAGCTGTACAATTGAAGATGGTTAATGTGCATCTTTATCTACAAGAAATTAAAAAAAAATCAATCTTGGAAAGGAGCCACAGACAAGGACACAAAGTCTTTCAGACAGGTTTGATTCAATCCCCAAGTTTGATCATCAGGCAAAAAATGCACATGCATGCTGAAAACGGCAACACGGCAAAAACAAAAACGCTCCAAACACACAATGAGATGTCAACAGTAGTCGCACACATTTCGGTAATATCACTTTGTTTTATAGAAATTCACGGACAAAAAGGAACGGCCTAGGCCCTCTGCTCAAACAGCAGCACGGCCATTGGCAAAATATTTATGCATGTTTAAAGCTTTCAGGTTGTTCAGTAATCGAACATTCCAACAGAAATAGCATTCACAGGACCTATATTATCTAAGAGCACCGACACAAACCACCTGACCTCTTCAGAGAGCCAGGAGATTGATAGAAATCAAAATAAAAAGTGAATAAGTTAAAGCCACTTGATAAATTAAACCCCAGTACAAGTGAAAATAAAAGCAAGCAAAAACCTACAATGCACGTAATTGAGGAATGTAAATCAAAACACCAAATACTTTGTGAATTAAAGTACCCGCCGACGTTCAACATGCATGGAATAAAGATCACGAAAAACACTCCGCGCCAGGGCCCCGAACCCGTTCAAGAAACGAAAACAAACAGAATTTTACGAGGATCGACACCGGAAACAAAATGCTCTTCAACTGTTCCGGAACAGAAACTTTCTACTAAAATCCACAAGACTGGTTAATAAAAAAAATTTTCCCCGTTCTTTATGTAGTTTATAAAATTTTGGCTGTGGATGAGTCAAGCATCAATGAACAAACATCCAAAATCAATGAAAGCAGAATTAAAATACAGTAAGCGCGATCTTTGGCGCACAGGGAACGTACTGAGCGCTTACAGAAGTGCACCACGGCGCAGCGCAAAATCCAAATGCATACTGTCGCCCTTTTATTCATCTATTAAACTGTCACACCTAGAGGTGCACCCATCCTCAGATCGGTGATCGGGGGCCAATCAGACTTTTTCCCAAGGATCGGGACTCATGATTTTGTCCTGATCCTGATCGGCCGATGACTTTTGAAATTGACGATTGTGCCAAATATTTTGGGTACTACCAATTTTTGCAGGATCAGAACTCAGTTTCGGGACTCGGTATCGGGACTGCCAGAGATCGGGATCGGCCGCGATCCTTAAAACCAAAGGATACATATGCCCTTTAAATGCTAAGTGATGTGTGTGTGTGACCATCCACTGCCAGGATGAACAATATTTAGCGTTCCGAACCAGGACAGATGGCGGAAGGACGCATACCAGAATGAAAACGTTAAACATAGGCCTACCTGAACTGTTCGGAACGGAACGGTTGAAAAAAATCATTTAGTTTTCAAGCCTTGGGCCAAGTCACACAGCCAGAAATAAAGAAACATGCTGACAAGAAGTTTGCCGTAATTTAATTGGTTTAACCTTTGTGATAGCAAACGGCGCGACCTGTCGCTGCCTGGTCGCTCGACTGGAACCCCCACACCCCCTCCCCACTGAGTAGGCAGTGGGAGTGCAGGGCAGCAGCGCCGTCTGTCAACGCCGCTGCCCAGTCGTTTGTTATCACAGCGGTTAAACCAAATAAATTACGGCAAACTTCTTGTCGGCGCATTTGTTTCATTCTGTTGAATCTGTTGATTTTGGTTACGTCACCAAAACTGCCGGCGCGGACCTATGACGTACGCGACTGTGAAGGGGTATCCCAATTCATAGGGGTACGGTTTCAAGCCCTAGGCCTTCAGCGCCGTTTGAAAGGACGAGGGGTAGAAAAATAGAATTGAGATTGGCCCTTGCTCTGTACCAGATATCATGGGTTTTCTTTCCGCAATCATCTTTACGGCCCAGAAGGAAGAGGTTCTTCATCATTGGTGTATACTCCACTGCACAAACGTGAACATAATAACAATAAATAACAAGGCGTCAAATAGAGGGAAAAAACACATTAATAATAAAGATAATAAAATATTTGTTCCAACTCTGTGAGGTCTCATACAGTGCTACAACAGAACCGTCTCAGTGCATCGATCATTGGGCATAGTGTGTCTTCTCACGCCCCTCCACACCATAACAGTATTCAGAAAGGTTAATAGTATTAATTAAACTGTTAGAACAGAGTTTAGCAAAAACAACTGCGAGCTGGGCGATATGGCCTAAAATTTATATCACGGTATACGTCTATTATTTTCGTCGCTATTTAATAATACTAAGTAGAGGTGCACCGATCAGATCCTCAGATCGGTGATCGGGGGCCGATCAGACTTTTTTCCAAGGAACGGGTGATTTTGTCTGATCAATCAGGAACAGTAAATGAGTCGGGGAGCATGCCAAATGACTTTTGAAATTGACAATTGTGCCAAATAGTTTGAGTACTACTAATTTTTGCAGGATCAGAACTCTGTATCTGGACTCGGTACCCGAGATCGGGATATCCTTAAAACCAAAGGATCGGGATTAGATCAGGAGCAAAAAAACGTGATCGGTGCACCCCTAATACTAAGCTTGTATTTAAATTGCCTGTCACACGTCTATCCAGTGTGAAGATGAACTGTCCTCTAGTAGCCTGTAGCTTCCTACTAGCCTAGCAAGCCAAAGCAAAGTAATCGCCCACGCATCGCAGGCGACTAGAACGATTATCTGGTCTGGAATAAGCAGGTTCGAAAAAAGGTGTCAATCAAATGAAATGAAGTCATCAAATCAAAGCCCAGTAGGTGTGACAAGTGGTGTGGAGGCCCATGTCTCGATTCGAACAAAGCCCGCCTTAACGGGGCGCTGATTGGTTCGCCCCGAGCCTGGATGACAATCTGATTGGTCGACATGACCCCCACCAGACCGTCCCGTCACGAGCGATGCGTGGACGATTCTTGTTTCTGGCTTGCCAAGTTTCTACTACACATCCTGCTCCTAGTAGTCACTAGAGAGCTGCAGAAATCCACAAATGTTTCGTCTCGGAAGCCTTTGATAGGCAATGGAAATACAAAGGTTGGAGGTAGGGCCAAAAAATAAAATACAGATTTGTCTTTGAAATTTCTATTTTCGTTTGTTTCCGATTTCTTGAGGTAAAAAAAAGGACAACATAAATCAAAACTAGAAGTTTCATGTTTCAAATTTTGCAAATGGTGTCCATTTTTGGAATTAAGTAGACACCTCACCCTTTGGCTTGGGATTAATACAATTATCAATTTACATACATTTTATTCACCCATATAACTTGAAAACAGACCAGTAAAATCATTATTATCAATGTTGAAAAGGGAAATCCAATTTGACGATTTCACTTTTTCAAAAATC
The DNA here is from genome assembly GCA_900302395.1 of Bregmaceros cantori. NCBI lineage: Eukaryota > Metazoa > Chordata > Actinopteri > Gadiformes > Bregmacerotidae > Bregmaceros > Bregmaceros cantori. The sequence goes on along the minus strand of OMKY01096764.1, from coordinate 8,468 downwards.
CTTTGAACAAAATAGTCAGATTTCAAATCAATTTTTTGCACAGCCCTACTTGGAGGAAAAAAAAAAAAAATCGAACATACCAATCTGGCTAAAATGCTTCGGTATTTGTTTATCTTTTTTTCTCTGGGATATCGTCCACTTCTGCTACAACGTACAAAAACAACGGAAAGTCAAAACTGAGAGCTACCAGCGCAAGGCCTAACTGCGTCAGAGTTCGTTCTGATGCTGGCTCCGTGCCGAGACCGTCGGGGCCTCGGCCCGTCTTACTCAGTCTTGCTGTAGTCCTCGGAGTGGCCCAGGACCTTCTTCCGCTGGCGCATCATGTGGAAGTACAGCTGGGGGAACACTGCAGGAGGCCACAGGGAGGTTGTCCATTACTCTCATACATTATTACATTGCCATCACAAACACTTCATCACTCGAGGCAGCCTACCTCCACGAAAAGAGTAGCGCCTCCTTCACGGCTGCCGTTGTACGACAAGACCTGACCATCGACTGCATTCCAGATGGGACAAGGCTGTGTTCGCTACATATCCTTTCAGTTTCCATTCAAGTTACCTAAAATATGTCAAATGAGTTGCATTTCCTTCGCACCAACAGCGTCCGAGATGCCTCACAACGCTGCGCGTAGAACCACGTGAAGGCGTAAGGACCAACGGGGTGGCCGCATTATCTTGGAGGCTCCAACTTGTAGCTTAATGGAACGTGCAGATACGCGCAGCGCAGGGGGAGCGGCTGTTGACATTCGAGGCCGCTCTTACTACGTATAATGAGCTCCTCCACAACCAACGCGATGAGTTTGGAAGCGGAGTGATCGCTCGATCCTAATACACAATAAACAGTCGTCCAACGCCCCCAAGCTTTTTACATTTTTTTACAGTACGGGAAATAAAGTATTCATATCACCAATAATCAGTGACAACGGCAAAACGTGGACTTTTACTTTCTGGAGCTGAATTCACTTCTCTGGTCAGTAAAGACTAGCCACTAATGAATATGTCAAGGAATATTCATTTCTTAGCTTGTCGTGTAAAGATACACATTGTGTCGATCAGTGTCGTTGCACAAACAAAAGAGTATATTTAAATAGTCTATAAAAAGTCTTATATGTGATGAAAATTCTGTGTAAAAGTAAAAAGCCGTCAGAGAAATAAATACTTCTAACAGTACTAGTTACTTGGTAATTTTGTTCAAGTACAGTATTTGAGAATTTGTACTTTGTTACTTGCCATTGCTGTACTTAGTTACTGTAGACAAGTTTTCCCGCGAAATACAGGGCTCACTTCCCGTGTCTGTATTGTTCCCTATGTAAAGTGATCGTAGTGGATGAATGAATGTCACACAAAACGCACGTTTCAAAATCCACTTACAACAGCTCGCTCTGTGACAAATTACACATCATCCATCCCACTTCACTCACCGTTTTATATAAGTATTGATGAAATACAGGCAAAATCCGCGTTGAAGTTATGGAGGTGGTCACATGTTCTTCTGGACCAATGGGATGGCCGCTTCACTGGTAATTCCAACTTGAATGAGTAAATAGAACGTCTTGGGCAGATTATTCAATCATGCGTTTGTGGGGCATAGATCGGCACGAGAGCATTTGGGTGTGGAATAGTACAACACATGTTACCACCACCCTTTTAAAATAACAAGTGTGCTCTTGGCGATTAGACGTGTTGAAAAATGGTAGTGGTTTATGGAAGTAAACCGGAAACTGGTCAAAAACTTGGCTATAGACGAATTCGGCGGGTACTTCCGTACTCTGAGTGTCACTTCCGGTGCCATTTACGTGCCGTGTATTTGGCTGTTTTTCAACATGTCTATTCGGTGGGAGCACACACCTAGGGGGTCATTTAAAAATTGTGGTGGTAACTTGCGGTGTGCTATTCCTCACCCAAATGTTATCATGCAGATCTGTGACCCACAAATACATGATTTAATCATTTCAACCCGTTCCATTGTCTCATTCCTTTTGGAAGTAGTAGTAGAAGCAGCCAGCCTGTTGGTCCAGAAGAACATGTGACCACTCGGTGAGTAACTTTAAGTAGGATTTTGACTGTATTTCATCAATATTTATACAAAAAGATTAACAAAGCGAGGGGGGTGATGTGCAACTGATCACAGACCTAGCGGTCGGATTTTGAATTGGTGGGCGTTTTGTGTGTTTTTGTGTCCACGTACCGCGTCCTTCTACCAGACTTTATGTACATACATATAGGCAGCGGAAGTGACCTGCAGAAGCATAGGACAAAATGACTACCCCCAGTGTTTTGCACGTAAACTTGTCTATATGATACAACTTACAGGGTATGTAGGAGGCCATGGTGATGATGAGGAAGGTGTAGTAGTCGAATGAGAAGTTGTACTTGTTGGGAAGCGTCACAGAGTACAGCCCAGTCTTCTGGACGTACGGCAGAGCTGCGTAGATGGTTAGCAGCTCTCCAGTCACACCCATGGGGTACAGTACGATGAAGAACGTGTATCTGCCCAGACACCAGAAAGATATTACCACTAGCGGTGAACCGATCAAGTTTTTTTGCTCCAGATCCAAATCCTTTGATTTTAAGGATCAGCCGATCCCGATCTCCGGTACCGTTTCCCAATACCAAGTCCTGATCCTACTTTGTTTGTGATATCACTAGAGCAGAACTTTATACTGGTTATGTTTTTATCTATGTCCCTAAATAACAACAAATATCAGTGGAGCAGAACTTTATAATTCTCTACACAGTATGAGTATCATCCCACAGCAGCAGCAAGTGCTGCTGGCAGAGCGCACCATCATCCACTCTCCACACTCAACTCAATTATCGATCCTGATCGAGACAAAATCACGAGTCCCGATCTTTGGAAAAAAGTCTGATCGGCACCCGATCACCGTTCTGAGGATCCGATCGGTGCATCTCTAATTACCAATTACAATTTGATCAGTTTTGCCAAACGTAAAACATTAGATTAGCCAGAATTAATTATTTCAACAGTTATTTTTCCAGCCCTCAGCCCCATGTTTCCATCTTTATTGGATTACGACTAGTCAGGAACTGGGTTAACGAGACCCCTTTCCCCAACTCTTCACCAGTGGTGGAAAGTAACGAATTACATTTACTCACGTTACCGATTTATTATTTACTTTTTATGAGCAATTTGTAATTTTCTGAGTAGTTTTTTAATTGTGTAATTTTTACTTTTACTCAAGTACAATTTAACCTAAGCACTTTTAACTCATTAGTCCCCTCACATTACTG
>OMKY01096714.1:0-23615 GCA_900302395.1 Bregmaceros cantori | reverse complement strand
TGTGTGCGGGGGGGGGGGGGGGGGGGGTAAAGTTGCGCATTATCAGTTTAAAGAAAATCATAGACAATCACACCCTAAAGTTTTGGGTCGTGGTGACAATAACATTGGTTCACACACCCCACCCCAGGTCACACACCCCACCCCAGGTCACACACCCCATCTGCTTCTAAAGGAGCACACCACGAACCTGACTATGCTAAACAGATAACTCCGGTACCATTTTTACCAGTATGATGACATTATAATCATATTACATGCTTTACCGCAAAGCTGATGGAAACGAAGCAGCGGTGTGTGTTTGTGTGTGTGTGTGTGTGTGTTGAACACCACAAAAGGCTTTTTTGTGTGTAAATGTTATGAAATTAGAGCTTAAACACACTTTACCGATCATTAGTGACAAAAAATACATTTGTATTTTATTTTTTTACATAACCCCCCTCAAATTTACTTTTGAGGCTTTCAGGGGGTCTCGTGGGTTACCTGCCTGTATTTCGTACCCTGACAGAGTACATATGTAAAGATGTGACATGTGATGGAAAGTCCCTAGTACCAAGTGTTTCTGGGGAAAAATTAATGCTGGGATGAACACCGCTCGGAATACATAGACATGTGTTGGTGATATTGGGTTAATTTCCACATAAAATGATAAGAAATACATTTATAAAGCTACAGGAAACTCTTCAGCTACTGTCATTTCTGCAAAAAAAAATCTGTAGTGAAGTTAGCAAAATAAAAAAAATGAGTAAATCTTGGCAGTGGGGTGGGTGGCCGCAATATCAGTAGTTGTAGCATAGCCGCGGTGGGGGAGGTTAGGACCCGGGGCCTTTGCATTTTCTGAGGCCTTGGTTTCTTGATCTCACTCTGGCTCTAGTCGTAAAGCGTGACACTTTTGCTGGATGCCCGGCGGAAATCTTAACATAAACCTTAACCAATATAGAATGCTGGCGGTGTATTTAGTAAAATTGTAACACTCGGCTATTAATTCAAATAGCAATGCTACAGAATTTTGGTATAATTTTACGCAAATGTTTAACCATATTGTTTATCTTTCAACTTCAAGTACAACTGAGTCACTCTAAGATTAAAGTGTGGTGGTGTAGTATAATAAAAAGCAAGACAACAATTACGGTTTATCAGAAGGATTATATGAATTATATTTTTAGTTTGAATGAGGATTTCATCTTCCAATACACAAATACACTCAAAAACCACGGAGTCTATATTCATCGTAATAGTTTGTTTTGAGTCCCGGTGGGTGATTGGGTGTGTAGCCGTCACTGCTAGAAATAAAATAGAATATACATTGACTGAAAGTATTACATATCAGTGCGCTCCCACCAGCATGGAGTTGAAGGAGGAAGAGCCAAGTTGACCAGCGTGAAAGTTTAGATGGAGGCGGAGGCGAGGCGATTGGCTGACCAGTAGTCCAGCTATCGGAACGGCGTTGTCGACACGAAATTGGTTCCACACTCGTACAACCCAATAACCAACGGTTTAATCCCCGGGTCCCACGTAGAGTTACCGCACTTACTGTTAGAGTCTCTAGGTCCCATGTAGACTCCCCAAAGTGGTTATAATAATAATAACTTTAATTTATATAGCGCCTTTCAAGAAACCCAAGGTCGCTTTACAATGAACAACAACAAAAAACCAAGATAAAAACAGGTGACAACTATCTAATTAAGAAAAGCCAGGGTGAAAAGGTGAGTCTTTTTTTTTTTAAGTTATTTTTAAGTTATTTTTTCGGGCGTCAGCGCCGTTTTTTCATCTTTTTATTTTATCATTTTTATTAGTCGGAGACTGGGTTGAAGAGATCGGTGGTAGACATTGCAGACAAGTCGAGGAGCGGAGTCGAACTCGCGACACTGCGGACACAGCGCCTCTAACATGAATGGGGTCGCGTTAGGTGCGGTGTCCATAACCACTCGGCCAACACGGACCCGGAAAAGCTGAGTCTTAATTTGGGTTTTGAAAGTGTCTAGAGGTGGGAGATTATATTACACGCTGTGCGTGTCCTTAGTCACAACTACCGCCGTCACGCTGATGCTGCTAGCCTCCGCGTGGTTGTCGCCGCCTCACTCCGCTGGTCACTTCCTCCCCCCAAGTGTGTGTCTCTCCTTAATTAAGTAGCCTCTGAGTGGTTAGCCTTCCGACCCTTCATATAGTTTGGTTAAAAAATACGCAGAAATACTCATAATACATGAAAATAAAAAAAAAAAATACATAATTCCAAATGAAAGACCGAAATTAAAATATTTCTATTATGTGGCAGTGCTACAAAATGAACAGATGTACATTACCTTTCTACTTCCCTTGGAAATCGGTGAAATGATTACACAATGTTGTTCACTGAACAGCCATATGCCAAACATTGCGGCTGTACCCATCATACAGGCCAATGTCGACTTTACATGCATACTCTTTGTTCATGGAACTAAATACTTGTAGCTGAAATTCATTTCATGCCAGTAATTATGTTTATTGAACATTGTCAACTGTCATTTTCCTAACTAACATAGAAGATCTGAGATCGAAGCATCTACCTTTACAAAGATTTTGGTAACTCTTCCTTTTACAGTGATGCTAATTACCAAAAATATAACGACATGATACCTTCACAATAGTAACTGTGTAAATAACCAGTAACTACAAATGTAACTACATGATAACTTCATTGTATTTACAAAGTGGCTACTATATACTTACAATGTATTTACATAATTGTAACTACACAATACTAACCAAGTACTTACTAGGTAATTGATACAGTTGTTACCATGTAATGACTTGGTAACGATGTGTATTTACCAATTGTAATTACACAATACTTGCCAAGTACGTACTCAGTAATTTATATTGTTACCATGTAATTACTTGGTAACAATGTGTAGTCACCAAGTAATTACTATATAATTACCATGTAATTACATGGTAATTAGCGTCGCTGTAAAAGGAAGCGTTACGAGATCATTCAATATTTTCAGGGTCACTGGGAATGATTTTGTTTAATGATCACTTCATTTGGACAGTTGTCATGACGCAATGTTTGGGTTTTTCCTTTGATCTCTAGCCGGGATGACATCTCCACATGCTGGGGGACTGCTGCAACAAGCTGCTGCCGAAGTGGGCTTGCTGGATCTGGCCACCCAGAGCCAGTCTGAGCGCTCCGAGAATCTGGACAAACATGTTTGCACAGAATGTGGCCGCAGCTTCACTACTGAAGCCAACCTCCTGACGCACAGGTAGAGGATTGTGTTTAAAGTTGAGGTCACCTCAAAATCATGTTTTTAAATGTTTTCTGTGTTTATAGTGGACATGGGAAGTTATAGTAGACCAAAATGGTATTATTGTTGTTTTGTGACAATATTTGCCTAAAGTGGGCATTTTGAAGTTCGTTCAGAAAACAGGTATATTGTGACGTAAGCTTGTACCGAGGACTTTTATCTGCTGCAAAAAATTTCCCATTGACGTTGTGGAACTGGATCAAACTATTTCAACGAATGTCCAAAACTCTATTTACTTGACATACAATGTGGAAATATTGCATGTGCACCTATGAACGTCTGCATGTTTGTGTTTGTGTAACTATGACACAAGAAAGCACCTATTCTCGGCCCTCCCAAAATCTCCATGAAACATGTACCCCTGTGTGTGTGTGTGTGTGTGTGTGTGTTTAATCGATTCAAACATTTTTTTGTGGATAGACCTCCCCCTCCCTGCCGCATCCACCGTGCCATTTCTGGGATTCTGGTAAGAGTCATGCCTGTGGCTAAGTTCACAGCACATGGTTAGTCAACTCGCAACGCTGCATGTGCTGTGAACAAGGCCACAGACATGACACTTCCTAGAAGTGCACGCAGGTCTGCTCTCCCCTCTCTCTCATCCCCCATTTCCAGCTAACTCTGTCGACAAAATGGTGCTTGTGAAAAAAGAAAAAAACATAAAAAATCTCTGTATTGAAGAATACTGGAACAATATTGCCGGCCGAATATGCACTGTATTGTGACCCGAAATAAATTATTAGTTTCATGAGAATAATGTACCGCTACTAGGGGTGCAAGTCGATTAATCGATGACTAATCTATTATGAAATTAATCGACTGACTAATGTAATAATCGATAATCGGCAAGGAATTGAATCGTTGTTATTGTCAGCTTTTTTTGCTGCCACCACCACCTACTGGTCTGCCAAAATTTGATATTACTTAATAATTTCCGAGAATCCAAAATATGATTAAAAATTATTCATCATTATTGATAAAAAAACGAGAAATTATCCAACCGATTAATCAACTAATCGTTTCAATAATCTGCAACTAAACGACTAATGAAATAATCGTTAGTTTCCGCTAGACCTGCAATATTTTTTTAACCGAGGAATGTGGTTTGTGCGTACAGAAAATCTCATGATGTCTCTGCCGAGCCAGCGCACGTGTGCCAGGTCTGCAGCGCAAGCTTCAGCAGTCTTACTCAGCTGTTGTACCACCGCCGGAGCCATGCCAGCGGTGCCTTGGGGAGGTCGCCCATTCCTGTTGTACTGGACTACTTTTCCCTGCTGACCACACCATCCACAGAATCTAGCAGTCTTCTCCGTCAAGCCGCTTCTCAAGTTAGTAGAGCTGCAAAGATGCTGCTGATGAATCAGTAGCTGTGTCCGAAATCGCTCCCTATTCACCTACATTGAGCACTACATGGGGCACCATTTTGTAGGGTTATCTGAATACTATGGGTGTAAATCACACCTATCATGGCGATTTGATTCCGTATCGATTTCCTGACCCAACGATTCGATTTTTTTCGATACTGAAGAATTCACCACAATTCGATACGAAAGTTATTACGATATTTGAGAGAAGAACGTCAGTTTTCGTTACAGCAGAGATGATCTTATACTAGGTGCGGCGGTGTCTTGCTGCTAGAGTGTGCGTGCGCGCGCGTGCTTGTGTGAGAGAGCGAGAGAAAGATAGAGGGAGCGAGCGAGAGAAGGAGGTAATGCGTGAGTGAGTGTACTACCTTCCAGACACACACACCATGTTTGCGCGTGTGTGTGTGTGTGTGTGTAAAGCAAGCGAGGTAGAAGGCGCCAAATAGGCGTGGAATTACGTCCAGGAGAAAAAAATTGATACTCTTGCGGATGTATCGATACATTGTATCGAGAGCTGTTGTATCACTAAATCGATATTATTTACACCCCTACCGAATACTCCATGTACCATTACATAGTGCACGCTCAAAGTGTCCCAGTAGTGAGCACCCTAGATGAAGTGATATAACTCATAATGCATTGCGAGACGCATTAAAAATGACCTAAACAAACCTAGTACGGAGGGAGGCAATAATGATCGACCATGGCAAATAGTTATAAATATAAGTACTTTTGACTTTCTGTGATGATTTTTCAATTTTATAACGTTTATTATCATTTTGATGACCCCCACTCTAGTGACGGAAATCCCCGGCTTTGCTGTTGAGTGTAATATAACTGAGTGCACTATGTTGGGAGTAGGGGATAGGGAGCGATTTCGGACAGTGCGAATGTCTGAATCAGAATCCTCTTTCTTGCCTTTTCAATGAACAAGACACAGACTGGGAGCTCTTTATCGTACCGGTGCGAAGGACACACTAAAGAGCAATAATCAAATATACACAAAGGTCATGCATTGAGACGTTCTGAGAGAGTGCTGGAGCAGGGTCGGTGGGGAGGGGGTTTGATTGCAGGAGGTTGATGATCTACTGAGTGGCATTCAGTAGCCATATGGCAGTGGGGTGGAAACTGTTCTTATGACGTGTGGTTTTGGTTCTGATGGACCGGAACCTCCTACAAGAAGGAAGTGGAGAGAGTAGATGATGACCGAGGTGTACCGCACGCACGTTCTGGAGGTGTACAGGTTATCTATGGACGGCTATGAAAGTAGTTGTCGACGGATTGAATCGTTGAATAATTGTGACCCAATTAATGATTGTATTCTTTGTTCTGTCCTCTGCTCGGAAGCTTTTAAATGGATTTTTCACCTTTTCTTTGACTACCTGACCAGGGCTCAGAACCGGTTCAAGAAACGAAAACGAAAACCAAAAACGAACAGAATTTTATGGAATTTCACGAGGAGCGAAAAAGCAAACGAAAAAATACAGGAACGGAACATTATGAAATCCACAAAACCTTATATAAAAACCTGTTGCGTTGAGTCATCTTCTCTTCTTTATGACCAAGGATGGACAATTACATGGTGACAATCACAGATGTCAAAAGTGCCCAGATTTCTTACTTGAGTAAAAGAACATTTGTACAAAAACAAATTTGAGTAAGATTACAAAGTACTGATTGGTGAAAGTGTATAGGCTCTGGAATATACTCTCTCTATTTTTGAAAGTAACAAGTACAGGTTCTGAAATGTAGTAATAATCACTTCTTAGCTACTCGTGTTAGTGTTAGGGGTGTAAATCACACCCATCATGGCGATTCGATTCAGTATCGATTTCCTGACCCAACGATTCGATTTTTTTCTATACTCAGGAATTCACCCCGATTCGATATGATTCGATTTCGATACGTTATTACGATATTTGAGAGAACAACGGCAGTTTTCGTTACAGCAGAGATGATCTTATTCTAGGCGCGCCGGTGTCTTGCTGCTCTAGAGAGTGTGCGAGTGTGTGTGTGTGTGTGTGTGTGTGAGAGAGGGAGAGAAAGATAGAGGGAGCAAGCGAGAGAAGGATGTAATGCATGAATTAGTATGTGCGGGGGAGTGATTGTACTACCTTCCAGACACACACGCCGTGTTTGCGCGCGTGTGTGTGTAAAGGAAGCGAGGAAGGAGGCGCCAAATAGGTTTAGCGCCATCCGCAGGACGGGCGTGGAATTAAGTCCAGGAGAAAAAAATTTATACTCTTGCGGACGTATCGATACATTGCTTCGTCAGCTGTTGTATCGATTTATCGATACTAAATTCGATATTATTTACACCCCTATTTAGTGTAAAGCTACATATTGTACAAGATGTGACATGTGTGTAGTGATGTTACAAACACTGACAAACACTGACATCCCTGCTTCTAGGTGGGCCTTGTGGACTCCACAACACGCCTTGACGACGGTCAGAACTCAATTCCCAGCACATCTGCTGTGTCATCAAAGCCAGTAGCTGCTGATAAGGGATCACTCCGGTGCCGCTCTTGTCCCAAGGTCTTCTCGTCGACCCTGCAACTAGCCTGCCACCGACGCAAAGCCCACACCGGCAGCGCTTCGGAGCGCATCTTTGCGTGCGGCGTTTGCAGCAAGGTGTTCCGGAAGCAACTCCATCTCCGCAACCACTTGCGCACGCACACAGGCGAACGGCCCTTCCAGTGCGCAGACTGCGGCAAGACGTTTTCATCGCTCGCAAACCTCTCGCGCCATACGCTCATCCACACCGGCCTGCGACCGTACCGCTGCACCGTGTGTGATCGAACCTTCTCGCAGTCTTCCAACCTTCGGCAGCACTGCCTAATGCACAACACCATACTCCTTACATGTCCCGACTGCCCTGATGGCACCGCTGCCACCTTTGCTGGACCTGTGAGGTTAGCGGCGCACCGCTATGTCACACACCCCGGGGCCCCCGCACCCTTCCCTTGTCGACAATGCGAGGCAGGATTTGTGACCCGCCATCAAAGAATGCGCCATTGTCTTGAGAAACACCCAGCGGTCGATTCGAGCACCGAAACAACCGGAGAAGAGAGGGGAACCTCCAAGAAGATCAACACTGTGCACGAGTGCAACCTGTGCGGAAAGAAGCTCAACTCCTTATCTAACCTTAAGCTCCATCTCTTCAGCCACCAGTCAACCGTGAGGCCCAATTCCAAAGCCCACCAATGTCCCCTGTGTAGCAAGCTCTTTGTGTCTTCCTCGAGTCTCACGCTACACCGCCGCGTGCACACCGGGGAGCGTCCCTTTCCATGCCAGGTGTGCGGAAAACGTTTCCGGCAAAACACGCACCTGCGCGAGCACCTGCGCACGCACTCGGGAGAGCGGCCGTACTGCTGCGAGGTCTGCGGCAAGGGCTTCGTGCAGAGCATGCACCTGGCCGAGCACCGCCGCACGCACACAGGTGAGCGGCCCTACGTCTGCCCACATTGCGGCAAGGCTTTCAAAACCTTCTCCAACCTGCGCAACCACAAGAAGACGCACAGCCGCCAGCCCCGACCACGGAACTCGAATGAGAAGGTTAGGAGTGGTCTTGGTGACTTTGTCAACATGGTGGACAGTGAGTCGAAGGACCTGGCCAGTACAGGAACACTGAACTCAAATGAGAAGGCAGAGAGAGCTGTTGGTGCCTCCTACAGCATTGTGGACAGTGAATCGATGGAGCTGACCAGTACAGAGCCGCGTATCATTCAGATACAGTCCTCGGACCTCCAACAGGTAATGTATAGAGAGGCTTGGTCGCATCAGATATGCCATATAAAAATCTGAATCATCAGAATCAGAATACTTTATTGATACCAATTGGGAAATTATTTAACTTTCTTATTTCAAGTCCAGATGAGAAGTTTGTACTTGATTTCATTTTTTATTTGATTTCATATTGTCATTTAACTTCAGAATATTGAAGATCATGATCAGTATTTTGGTGAGTCTGGGCCGCATCATGAACTAAAAATGTAAAAATAATCAAATTATTTGTTCACCACAGAAAAACAGAACATCAAAATATTGTTCCACACGACAGTTAACGGTGGGATTGCTACAATATAAAATTGCGGGCTGAAAAAAAAAAACGAAACTTGCGGCCAAACTTGCAGGCTACACTATCATTAAACTTTCCATATTTAGGTGGAGCCCACAGCCCCGCCAGGCCGCATGGTTGAGGCCCCTGTTGAAGAGCAATGTTACACAACGATCTGGTATAGATATGCTCTAATACTGTGATGATTAATGTATTTTTGGAGTACTGCAGGTCACACTGCAGACTATGATATCCTTTGTCGAATGAGTTATGGAATCCTGAAAACTTTAGTATTACCACTTACCAGTACTTAGTTATATCATAATCAGTTATGTAGTTAAATCATAAATGATTTTTCATAATCCTCAAAATCTATGGTCACACAAATAAAATATTTATCCAAAATATGTTTAAGCACATTTATGTATCTTTCTTAACGTCTGTCACCTGCTTGTCGTTTGGGGTGGCTCCGTTAGGAAAGTGGCCGTTCCACAACAAACTGGATGGGGTGAAGACGAAAGGTGGGATGGAGACTGTGGCAGCTGGGATACGAACCAGAGTGTCCTTAGGCAAGACACTGAACCTCAAATTGTTCCCAATGGGTCGTAGTTGAGCAAACATTGGTGAGTGAATGGATAATTTCCGGATTTGAATTACTAGAGTATTCAAAATAAAAGAAAAACCAGAAAGAAATGCTGAAAGACTGCTTGTAACATCATTAAATGAAAGACTTAATCTGTTCCCCAGAGAGGTGGCCCGCACCATATTACTATACTTGTTCCAAGTTGGAATAGCATGTGTACGACCACACAAACTCCAAATTCGGACACCTGAACATGCGCCTGTCAAGTTGATGTGAGCACAGCAGACACGGTGGGGCTGCAGCTAACAATTATTTTGAAAATCAGTTAATCAGCCATGTTTACATACAATTAGTAAATTAATGTGTTCATTTATTTCTTTTAAAATGTGAACGATCGGAGGCTGGCCCCGTGGCGCAGCGGGTTAAATACCACTGCTTGAAGCCAACCCCTTTCATAGTCTTGTTGCAGTGACTTGGATGATGGCACCCGCAGCATCGTGAGAATGCTTCCCCTCACGGTCATATACTGCAGATCTTGTCCCCCTTTCAGGCTTACGCTGTCAATAAATGAGAAAATGGCACTTGAAGTTAAACTTGCGCAGCTGTAACTTGGAAAAAAATCTGAATGCTCTAAAGCAGACCGATCCAAAAACTTCGAAGAACTTATGTGGAATGTATAATTCATTATTTTATGCAAAGTCGTGGTAATGCTGTCTCATGATCAGTTTAAATTCTTTGGGGATTAGTATAAGCAATGCCGGGGCAGCACGGTGGCGCAGTGGTTAGCATTGCTTCCTCACAGCTAGATGGTCCTAGGTTCGAATCCCAACCCGGACAGGTCCTTTCTGTGTGGAGTTTACATGTTCTCCCCGTGTCTGCGTGGGTTTCCTCCCGGCACTCCGTTTCCCCCACCACCAAAAACATGTTCTAGTTAACCTGCTCCAGTCAGTGCCCCTGGCCAAGGCATTGGCTCAGAATCTGGAGTTGGCCCCTGGGCGCTGCGCACGCGGCTGCCCACCGCTCCTCAGGGATGGGTTAAATGCGGAGGATGAATTTCACTGTATCTGTGACGAAATAAAGTACGTTTACGGTTTTTTTTTACGTTTAGTACTAGCCTTGGTATTTGGACACGAACAGAAAGTTGTGCTGCATGTCTTTGTCAACCGCATGTCAAACTAAAATACTTAATCAGTGGCCAAATTTGGGAGTCTTGGGTTTACTTACAGGGACTATATTACACTGAGCTTTTTTTTAAATTTGAACTTCCCAGGCCCAAGGCACGCCAACCATCATGTGCAATGAGTTTGGGGAAACCATCGCCATCATCGAGTCAGCTGAGGGAGAGCTGGCCTTGGAGCAGGCTCTGGAGATCTACCACACCGCCCTGGAGAATGGCCTCACAGCCGAGGGCCTGCAGCTCATCTGAAGGCCCACACACCGCCCCTCACCGGCTCACATGTTACAACATATTAAACATCTCAGTAACGGTCTGCTGCGAGGACACACTGTATAGAAACATGGGCACTAGGGGTGCTCAATTACTCAACTAAGCATTGCCAAATCCATTATCAAATCAATCGGCCAGTAATTTAATAATCAATAGATAAACTTCCAGTTAGGCTGAATGTCTAGGTCTAGCCTGCACATAACTTCCGGTTCCATTTATTTAGCCTACTCACTTCATGTCTACTCAGTGGGAACACACACCTACTGCGTTCTTTAAAAAGTGGTATCTTGTGCTGTGCTATTCCACACCCAAATTCTCTTGTGTAGATCTGTGACCCACAAACGTTTGATTCAATAATCAGTGCACCCGTTCCATTTACTCATTCATATTGGAATTACTAGTAGAAGCAGCCGTCCTATTGTTCCGGAAGAAGATGTGACTACTTGGTGAGTCGCATCGTTTTGACTGTATTTCATCAATATTTATGCAAAGCGGTGAACAAAGAGAGGGTGGGGGGTGAAGTTTAACTGGTCATGGAGCGACATCTAATGGTCAGATTTTGAACTGGTGTGCATTTTGTGTGCGCCACCGCGGTCCACTACAATGACTTTACATAGGCAACTTGCAGACACCGGAAGTGCGTTGCAGAAGAGCGGGACAAATGCCAGCCCCATACATTTCCTGGGTAAACTGCTCTTTAGTCTGCAACAGGAGTTTTGTGCTGACGCAACCCCATATTGGTCCCCATTATTAATGAATAACTTAAGATTCGTTCTTTCATAAATTATGTCAATTTAATATTTCATATTTTCTGAAGAAAACCAAAATATTACGGTATAAATTAATCGTAATGGCTTTGTATCAGATTAGGTAAATTAATTATTGACATTTCTTTATTAAGAACATCCAAATTCCACTATATTTGACCTTATACAATATTCATCTCTTGTAATTGTTGTTTACCATGAATATTTTGGGTATTTCTTAAAGAAAAAAGTTACAATAGAGTAATCGTTTCAATAGTCGTCAACTAATTGACTATGAATATGATGGTTATTTGCGAGTCTAATGGACACTTCCCCTTGTTTTTCAGCCTAGAGGGTGATGCCTGTATGTGCTTGCTTACGGCCAACTTGAGGGGCGTGTCAAAGGTCACCTCCTTACCCATGCCACGTTACACAGATACTAACATCAATTCTGTGGTCCCCTAGCCAGAATCAACACATCGTCCATGCACCGCACATTGCTAGATGCTTGCAGGGGGGTCGGGAAAAAAAAAAAAAAGTGTCAATCAAATCGTGTTAGCGCCATGGGGGCGTGACAACCAAATTCCGCCCACGTCTCGCATAGCCCGTACAAACCCCGCCCACGTCCGCACTGATCGGCCGATTGAATCCGTACTGACGGCTTGCCTGATTTTTCCCAGACCCAATCAATAGTCTAGCAATGTGCGATGCGTGTACGATGCGTTGGTTCTGGCTCACCAGGCTAGTGATCCCCAATATATTTTACAACAGTTGATTTACTCGCATGCAAATCTTTTGTGTTTATGACAGTAAAATCCTCAACTAGATACATGATAAATTTGAATTGGCTGCAGAGTCCGAAAAATTATACACGCTATTGTTTGCTGCTATTGATGCACATTTAACATACGGTGGGATAAGAAGATGCAGTATTCACATCTATATACAGTATATGTCTGAAGAGTAACCTTAATATATTTTTTATCTCTGGGAGATACATACATACTCATCACTCTAAATTAGTTATCATGCACAGTGTAAGGATCAGTGCTTGGTTAGCGTTTGAGGCAAATTCACAAGTGCCCAGACCGGGTATAACAATAGGGCTGTTGCGCGGTGACGCCATGACTTGGCGGTAGCAGACATTATGGTGATACCATCGCTGTCAGATGAACAGGCAGAGAGTGATATTTGCATAACATTGTCCGTTTAAAAGTCTTCTATCATTGATTCATCCATGATAATATGCAATCAATCACCAGCAAATGATATATATAATGAAGTGTGTACATATATGTATACTTGATACCACCAAAATGTCTGCCACCGCCAGGCCGTGATGTCACGTGCAACAACCCTATAGGTCCAAAGGGCTGACATTGTTTTTTTTTTAAGAATATTGACAAAGAATTAGCTGTATTGCTTGATAACGATAATTAATGATAACAAAATTGATTTAATTACAATTCTCATCATTCTCAAATCCTATGACAATCCCATCCTATGGGAAACGGGGCAACATAAGGAGCCGTGTTTGTGTTAGCTTGGTTTCATCACAGTAGACACTAGCTGTCTGGGCAAATCTGGCTAATGTTCATCAACATGTTATGTGACATGATAATATTCTTGTTTTCATACATTGCTGTGTGTTTACATGCATGTTTGCATGTATCATTATTTAATTTTTGATTGATAAATCTATATACAGGGTTCCCACAGGGTCTTAAAAAAAGAAGGTGAAATTATAGGCTTTAAATGTCTTGACAAAATGTAATCTAGTCAAGGCTCGCATTAGCAAGGTCGAGAAGTGTTTCAGAAAAATGGCCGTTGTGTTGTTGGGTCTAGTGTCCGTCTGCTGAAACACTAATAAGCTGGCTTGGTGTGTGCACTACCGTGTCCCGTAGCTTTCAAGTATTCATTATTTTTTTTGCACAAGTGTATGCCGAGAACCATGGTCTGGTCTTGAAGTTGGTAAAAAAAAAAATCTCATAATGGTCTAAAGACAAGGTCTAAAATTGAACTTTGTGATTCCTGCAAGAACCTGGATTTGGCAGAATGGGAGAATATTATGGAAATCATAGAAATAAAATAAATACATAATTACACCAGTAGGTGCTTATCAAGCCATGCAGATACGCGGCTAGGAAGAATTAAAACTCTGAAGATATCTATCTGCCTAAAACGTTGTCTGTATTTTTTGACATGTGCTGTATCAGTAATTAGTAGTTACGGTGTACCACCCATCTCTACATATGTACAAAGAGACCTAGTGGTCAGTTTTTTTTTATTGTTTATAGACCAGGGCTTTAAACCATTAAAGTTTCCGATTATGAGTTCCACCAATAAATTGTTCCCGGAATGGTCGTTCATGTCACAAGTTGTGCCACTTTGAGGAATGAAATAAATCGGTTACAGTAAAAAGTTCCCGGTTTTTGTTCCTTGAACCGGTTTAAAGCCCTGGTATATACCCACTATACATGACGTAACGTTTCTAACCACCTTCTTGCACAACAATAAGGGTGTTGTACGTGACGTCACAGCCACGTGCGGTGAAATATATGTATACGTACAGGTTAAGTGGTATACCTTACCCTTTATATAGGGGCAAATCCAATGGGTGCTGTTGGGCTGCCATCTGCTGGCGATTGATAGCATATTACTTAGGATAAATCAATAATAGAAGGCAGAACATTTAATCCAAATATCGCTCTCTGCCTGGTCGTCTGACCACGATGACACCACCATAATATCTGCTCTGCCGCAGCCAAGCCGGCAGCCGCTCATAGCAACCGGTAAGCGCAACCTTCCGAAATTTTGGCGACCAGTATTGATTTTGTTTCCCACTGTCCTCTTTTATGGAAATTCTGTTGTTTGGGTCATTCGTTGAAACCATGGTTCTGTTTGGTGGAAACACAGCGTTGAGTTCACATCAAAGCCTTTTGTCACTGTGTTATGGGTCTTTGCAGGCTTGAGTCAAAACCTAGCAACCTTTTGCTAGGTGTTTATATTTTTATTTTAAATACACGTTCATTCATTTCAGTATGAAACATGAATGAAAATGAATATCTTTTGAAATGTTATTCATGTTCATTCATTTCTGTTTCATACGGAATGAAAGCTCTTTTTTTCCTGTGAAAACATTGATACATTAGCCCTTACATTAGAAAATTGCTAAAAAAGCAATCTAGAAATGTCAACTCTGTGCAAATAATTACGAACAGGCTGCCTGTGGGAGTAACATACACGTTGATGAACCCATATCTTGAAGGAAACATGATTCATAGACAACTTGATCTGTCGAAAGAGCACATACATAAAAACAATTGTCATATACACACCTTGAATCTTGAACATTCAATCGGGTCCCAGAAATCCCGGATTTGTTGTTGTAAAGCTGCCTTCTTTCGTTCACTAGCTGAGAATGAACATGCCGCAACAGTTCCTCTATTTGATAACTTGGTCTGATCCCTTGTCTGATTTTTGCCATTCAAAAAATGTTTGGGGAATAGAAATGTTACCTTCGATCAGGGTTTCGAACATGGTTCTTTCCGGTTCTTTCAAGACGTTTCAATGTAACTTCCCAACTGAAATTTTGCACCAAAAATTATCTCATTCCTCATCAAAATGCCTTCTACAGTTATTAAAAGTAAATTTTGTTATGCTACATCAGGGGTCCCCAAACTTTTCTGCACAAGGACCGATTTGGATCTGCAATGTCTTATTGCGGCCCAGCGGGGAGCAGATGCCGGACTCGCATACAATAGAAGCATGCCCCTTTAGGAAGAAAAACAGATCTTAATGACAAGGAGGCTGCCCCATTAACCTTCACATTTCACTTGGCTGTGCATATCAAATACACATTCCCATATGAAGAATAGCCATGACCTGGGAATGGATGTTTTTATTTTTATTTTTTCAAGTGAAGATGACTTTGTTTATCATTAATTTCAGTTGATGGGAACACTGTTGCATTTCTATACTGTATATAATATTATGCCAAGATGCTGTTTCTATATGTGTAATAAAAGAGTTTAACCTCAAGTCACTGGGTATGTCACAGGCTTGCATGTATATAAAAAGGTGTATAACGTAAAGCGCAGGTTTTGTGCATGTGCCTTGTGGTACATGGGGGCTGGGACACCCCTATGTTCCGAAATCGCTATTAAATCGCTATTTTCTGAAAAATTATGGCTCGGTTAGGGTTAGGGTAGGGAAGGGGTCTTCCACCTATGCCCTGTGCCTAAACTCTAATAAGGGACGGTGATAACTGGTGGTTGTCAGAGGGGACAATTTTTGACACATGTAATGCGGCATAAGATGATGATGGGAGGTGGATTTTTATCTTTATAGTTCTGTTTCACATTTATTTTATGTCATTATTGTACTGTGCAGTGTATTGTTGTGATTGGTTGAATGTCTGTGTTCATTCGCTGCAACCTGAATTTACCTGTCTGTACAAAATAAATCATTCATTCAAGTAGCTAAATTAAATCCTAAGAATGTAAACTAGAATGTGCCTTGGAAATCGGCCTGTGGCATTTTTGTCCCATATTTTTACGTTATTCAAGATTTCTTTATTTTCAGTCAGCGAACTACACATTCAAGCAACTTATTTGATTTAATAATAATTGCAGTTTCACCGTAATACATTTGATTATTTTGTTAATGTATTATTATCTATATTTTTAAATATATTTTAGCCTCAAAAATGGCTATTACAAAGATCTTCTAATATTCTGAAATAGTTGAATTTTACAATTTGACAATTTCATACACAAATGGTGTCACATTTTTTTGTATTTTCCACTGCATTGAATACAAAAGGCGTAATAGTAAACTCGGCCGCGAGATGTCGCCATACCACAACTGCTGTTCCTGTAGTGCGTCACGGCGATGCCTTCATTCACGTAGACATGAACGACATTGGGAGCGCTTACCCGTTTTGCTGCTACGCCGAGAGTGACGGTGACGCAGGAGATTCCTTTATTTCAACGCAGCACCCTGCACATTGGTTGTCTACACGAAAGGATGCATGACCATGCGTCGTTTTGACGTGCATTCGTGGGGGATATCACATTGCATGTGTTCCTAGTGAAAAATGTGTTTCGCACGGTCTGGATTATTCTGTTTACGGACTCAAGCTAAATTACGCACGCGCGCCAATGGAATTAAATGTTCGAATTCGACTCAGTTCATTATTACATTTGCTTATTATCATCGCATTCATTAGAAACGTGAATTCGTGTATATTTCAATATTGTCTACACCGTCAGGTCCCGTGTGACCCGTCACGAATCTACGGAACAACACGCACCGTACCTGCTGATTGCGCGTTCAGATTGCGACAATCGCTGAAAAACACAGTTACGTTACATTTCAGAATAGGCGTCTATTGACGTTTGTTCAAGTCATTGACTTCCACCACCGTCAACATTGTTTGCATGACTCAGGAATGTCTATGTGTAAAAAAAATCATGTGACTGGCATAGCCCCATGCCAGCTATGCTTTCAGTCAGTACGCAGCCTGCGCGTAGTGGATTGCGTAATAGTGTTTACTACACTATTACTATTACTTCAACAATAATAATGTTCTCTCTCTCTCTCTCACACACACACACACACACATGCACACAACAAGACATACAGACATTGTGTGAGTCTTATTAAAAATACGTTTGTATTTTTTAGTGATTGTATTTAGCTATTAATTACGTCCGGATGCATGTGCACACTGAACATAACAGTCGCATTTGGAGTAGTACGAACGCGCGCGCACGAACACAGTGTTTCAGATTCCCACAGTAGCCCCAACTCAAAATTTCTTCCCACGCCCCTGTCCCCTGTGGTCAAGGTTGGTTCGTAACGGATTTTTCTCGATAGAGGATTACATGTACTTTTAGAATAATTCCTAAGGCCATGGTTAAGGTGCATGTAGCATAATATATTTTTACAGGAAACTACATTTGCTCCAGGTTACATCATAGAACATGTTTTGGACCAAAATCCATATTTCAAATTAATTGTTTTAAAAAAAAAAAGTATAAAAAGTAATTCGTTTTAAAATGTAGTAATAAGGTTACTAAACGAGAGAGAACGGAAACGCGAGCACGCGTACGCATATAATGATCGCAAGCACACACACACACACACACACGCACACACACACACACACACCGTGCGCTTCGAAACTCCGTGCGCTTGCAGTGTACGGTAGTGGTGTGCTTTCCCAAACGATCTTTTTCAATTTGAATGATCGGAATTATCGGACTGTGCCGACTAATATTGGGAAAAGGCACGTTCAATTACACCGAATTGTAAAGTGTTTTAAAATAAAATTTAATTCATTATTGTTGTCAAGTATTGTATCACTCGGTCTGTAATGACTGAAAACATCTTAGACATACTGATTCAAATCGAAATAGTCATTGAATGGGACGAGTCGCCCACTAGTTTACGGGGCTCTTCGGGGTTAGCCGAGTTTATAGACTGCGCCACGCCCCCTCCATCCAGCTGGTGGCAACACCGGCGGTGACATCATCACCGTGCGACCTGATTGGCCTTCTACCCGCGCTCTTCCGGCCAATCAGCGGTCGGCATGGTGACATCAGCCAACGCGGCTCTTCAGTTCCGATCGAGTGGGCGGGGCGGGACAATTAGTGACGTCAGAGCGAGCTGAGCCCTGACCGGTGATTGGTCGAAAGCCGCGGGAGTTGGGGTCTGTTGCTGAGAGAGAAAAACGGTAGGTAGACAACAGTTGCAAGGGAGATATATTCACACACTGACACAGATGCAGCCATGCGAGCACACACATACAAAAAACATAGACACACAAACACACCAAAGCAGAGTTTCTTGTAATGTTATTGTTATGTTATTAACGTCCCTGCTGTTATCTGGATCCGATAGATGATAGAAATCAGAATAGTGGCGCTAGTGATGATAGTTGTAATTGTACTGTTAGGAGAATTGATGGACGTTTGTCTTGCCAACTAAGATAAACCAACGAGGTATGTTCTATTATTATATTCTCTAATAGCTCCATGAGGTGAGGCTACGTTTTTGGAGAACGGGTGGGTGGGCGGAGAGATGTTTTCATTGGTTTTTAACGGAAGCTGCACGCCCGCCCCTCGACCCGCCTTCATACTGTTCCTATGGTTCCCGCTAGTCTTTTGAGAGTAAAAAAAAGTACTGCTGTCCTGTACATATTTTAGTGCGCACTGTTGAAAACGTTCCTCTCACTCATCTCAGATTACTGTTGGACATACGATATACCATATACCAGGTTTGGATGAGAATTCAAAAACAATGTATTTGCCTAGTTGTTGCTGTCTGGCTAATATTTTGAATAAGCAAGCAATATTGTTCCTACAAGAACCCATACCCCTGCAAATGGCACCGACTCAGCTAAATCCTGTGAGAAAAAAATAATAAAAATAAAATACAGTGCATTACTTCATTGCAAGTTTGAATGAGTAACTTGTAACTGTAATATAATTACTTTTCCAAGTAACCGTTCCAGCCTCCATTGCTTCCTATTGGACACGTTTCGCTGTCACTCGTCTTGACTTTGGAGCCCGGCCGCGCCCCCTAGCGGCTCCTACTGGCTACTGTACCTGTCAGCCGGTTCCCATTGGTCGACCCAGCCAGCTGGTGGAGGTTCATTCACCATTTTGTGGACGGTAGTGGGAAAGAGACTGAACCTTTTTTTTAAATCTGTGTTTGACTTGCCATGAAAACGTTTCGCAGACACGGGGGGAGGGTGTCGTGCAAGTTGGTGTTTAGTTCGGAGAACGCGGATGTCGACGGATGTCATTAGGAGTTGATGCGAGTCTCTTCCCTCCCTCCGCTCCACTCCAGCACGCAGCTCAAATCTCTTTTCCACAGTTACGAAGTGGGAGAAGAACGTCCATTGTGGGTAAGTTTGAATAAAGTTAATTGACTTGGGTCGGTGAGTCTGTCTAAAATGGGTTCATATATTTTATAGCACTTGATCGACTGCAAGGAATCCGACGCCATTGGATGTTGACATATTGTAGTATGCAACGAGGAATGAGTTCGTGGCCTTGTCATCAATAAGTTCGAGTGTTTGACGTTCCTAAACAATCATTCACCGACTAAACCTGTACCAGAACGCCACTGGGCTGCAGACTGTTGACCCAAGCATGTTGGTGCACGTTCTGCTACAAGCGGAGACAGTGAAAGTTGGCGATGTCTGATGGGAGGGAGCTAAATCCGACGTGCATTATTTTCAAATCGAACCGAATACATGTGCATTGGAACGTTTTAGCAAATGGGTGGCAACGTAGTGTTGCAAAAAAACGGAAATTATAGCCTCTGCCTGCAGCGTGCAAGCACGCACTGCAAAGACATCCGTGATCTGCTGGTGGTCTTTGTACCAGAGATGCAAACAAACAAAAAAATGAGCATGTTCCGCGAAGAAACAACCCCCTTTTTTGTTATGTCATAACTGTCATCGGTGCAAGTTCAAGAGTTCGCGCAGTAGAATTGCACATTCATTTGCAAACTCGTTCGTTATTTTTTACAATACACTCCACATGCAAATACTTAAAATTATGACACTTCAAATCAATTCATCGCGTGTGAACAGCGACCAATGTCATTGTGAGTGTTTGTGTGTGCGTGCGTGCGTCCGCCCCCTCTTGCGTGTTTGTGTGCGTGTGTGTGTGTGTGTTCGAGCGCGCGCCCGTGTCAATGTTGCGTACTACGATTACTACCAGAAGCGACGCTACTATAGCAGCTATTCATGCGTAGTGGCAATAAAGTGACACCGCAAAAAGCTTCCAGGGTGTTCTTCAATGGAACACACTTGTTAAAACGAATAATTGGATTCCGTTTCTATATATAAACCGACACGTTGCGATTAAAAAAAATCTGAATGCGCATACGCCGATGTGCGACGGATCGATATCGACATAGCGCATTTGCATAGAAACAATAACAACAAACCGCCACCTGCAAACCGATGAGTAAAAATGCCATCCGTGACGGGTTAACGGTCCTGACGAGAGTGGATCTGCACGCGTTTGACATTGTGGGCTCGACGCATTCCTACAGCACGTACTCACTTTTTCCGCGTCTTTGGAAGAAAATACTTATTTTCCTTCACGGAGCCACCATTCTCTTGGCAATTTGGAATCAGTGTATTTTATTGTTGTATGTGGTCAAACTGTCATTTTTGTGTTCACAACACATAGCCCGAAATGACTGGATCACACTATGCAGTCCCATTCCAATTTGTAACATTTGTGTGACATGACATTCCCCCTGTTCACACTCCAGTAATGCAGTGAATCCATACATTAGCCACTTTTGCGCGTACGGGCATTATTACCCTTTTATGGGCAAAGGGGGATACTTGGATGGGCGCTATAGAGGGCATCGGTGTCTGCGTGTGCATGTAATAGCGCACGTGCGTGCCATCTCGAACACACAAAACTGACACGCGCCCGCGCCCCGAAGCGTATTGTTTGTCATCCTACACATCCTATGCATGTGCGCACGCCGAGAACGTGCTTTTCACGCACGCGTGGGACGAACACGTTTGGTCCATGTGCACGCGGGTGCAGGTCTAAACATGGTTACGCGTTTGCGCCCACATGCACACCTGTGCGTGCATAAATGCCAAACCGACCAGTCGCGCGGACCGTGCAGAGAAATCGAAATTGAATCCACAGCATGCATGCAGAAAGATTCAAAGTGCACGTGCACGCAGGCGCGTGCACTCGAACTCGCTCACACGGAAACTCGACGACACGCACACACACAAGCATGTACCTGAGCTGCTCAGGCTGAGCACACGTTGGATTCCCCCTCCTTCCTTTTCTCTCACGCTCCCCCATGCACTAGATGGCCCGCTGTCACTCGCGTGCGTGCTCGCGCGCGCACACACACCCACACGCACACACACACGCACCTCCCACACACCATTGGAAACTTCCAATTTAATTCAACTATTACATCTAGCACATCAATATACACTTATATATAAGTGTGAGTGTATATATAAGTGTGTGTGTGTGTGTGTGTATGTGTGTATGTGTTTGCCTTGCGTGTGTGTCTGTGTTCCATTACGATAATACATGTATTTAAGTCCCCCGAGCTCTGTAACACAAATGACACACACGCACACGCAGCGCACTTGTGTCATTGTCATAGGTGTGCATTTACACAATGACACAGTGAATGAGCAAGGTGGCATGGGATTAGAATAGAGTGTATACAGTTCAATATTCACTACACAGTTCAATATTCTATAATTATAAAGCAGAATAACTCCCTTTATTATAAAATGGCTTATAAAGCCTTCTGCATATACGCTCTGTGTTCCATTCGTGACCCATGATGGGAGCGTGTGGGAGAGACTTTGTGCGCAACCTTTTATAAGGAGCGTGAAAAGAGCATTTGCATGTATGTTTGTTTGTGAATAGCCCTCCATTTGTGACCTATTTCGTATTTTTGTAGTTTATGATGATTATTAAAAAGACTATGCACGCATCCTGCTATGAAGAGCTTGAAAAAAATCTATGCTCTTTATGTATGCATGCCTGTTCATGGATATATAGTGGTATCAATAGGTTCTGTGTATGTGAATAGCACTCTATTTGTGCTCTATAGTGTGTGTGTGTGTGTGTGTGTGTGTGTGTGGTGTGAGGATAGCACTATAGTGTGTGCTGATATGTGAATAGCGTGTGAATAGCACTGTTATTTGTGCCCTATAGTGTGTATATGTGTGTGAGTGAATAGCACTCTATTCGCACCCTATGGTGCGTGTGTGACTCTATTCATCCTCTATAGTGTGTGTCTGTGTGTGTGGTGTGAGGTTAGCACTATATTTCTGCCATATAGTCTGTGCTGATATGTGAATAGCGTGTGTGTATGTGAATAGCACTGTTATTTGTGCCCTATAGTGTGTATATGTGTGTGAGTCAGTAGCACTCTATTCGCACCCTATGGTGCGTACGTGTGTGACTAGCACTCTATCTGTGCCCTGTAGTGCACCGTGCGTGCGTGCTGCGGGTCGGCTTTCCCCACTCTTATAATAACTCTTATAATATAGTAGTAATGTTGCAGGGTAATAATCGATTACTCGATTAATCGCCTGTGACAATGGCTGATTAATCGATGATGAAAATAATTGTTAGTTGCAGCCCTAATTTGCAAATTCCCACAGTATGTGTGTGTGTGTGTGTGTGTGTGAGTGTGTGTGTGTGTGTGTGTGAAAAGCATTCTCTAGTTGCGGCCTGTTGTGTGTGTGTGTGTGTGTGTGCATGTGTGTGTGTCTGTGAATATCAGTCTATTCGTGCCCTATAATGTGTGTATGTATGCACGTATGTGAATAGCAGTCAATTTGTGCCCTATAGCGAGTGTGACTTGTGTGTGTGTATCTGAATAGCATCCTATTGGTCCCCTTTAGTGTGTGTGTGTGTGTGTGTGTATGTGAATAGCACCCTATGTGTGCCCTATAGTGTAAGTGTGTGTGTGCGCGCGTGTGTGCGCGCGTGTCTGTGTGTATGTGACTAGCATTTGTTTGCGCCCTATGCTGTATGTGTGTGTGTGTGTGTGTGTGTGTATGTGTGTGTGTGTGTGTATGTGTGCGTGCGCGCGCATGGCGAGAGAGACCTTGTGTGCGCCAAATGCATGCTTGTGCACGTGCATGCAAACTGGCACGGCAGGGGCTGGCATCATGTCCATATACCCACAGGGTGGAGAGTGTGAGAATGCATGACAGGGTAACACTTACCCACACAACCAGCATCTCCCACTATGTAATGACTGTTTGGATTTTTAACCATCAACTGTGGTCTCGGAGCTGTTTTCCCGGCTTTCAGCCTGGGAGGTTTGGGAAATATATGGAAATCTATAATGACAACCAGCGTTGATTTGTCTTTTTGGATAAAATCAATCGCTGTGTCCGAAATCACTCCCTATCCCCTACACCCTAACCCCCATATAGTTCACTCACTTATAGTGCACTCAACAGCAACTGCCGAGATTTCGGACACTAGAGTTGGCGCCGTCAAAATGATTATAAAATATAATTATAAAAAAAATAATTATAAAATTCAATAATCATCACAAAAAGTCAGAAGTACTTACATTTATAACTATTTGCC
>OMKY01096659.1:0-11420 GCA_900302395.1 Bregmaceros cantori | reverse complement strand
CTAGAAGCACTCAGAGATTGCCAACCTGCCCCTCAGCCCTTAACCTAACTCCTAAACCTACCCTAAGAAGTGCTTGCGACGTGATTCAAACTCAGGACGTTGGCGTAAGAGTCGGGCGCGCTGCCACTGCCCTATACAAGCTGATGGATAGCTTGGGAGCAGACAACCTTAAGTGGCTGTCGGCGGCGCATCCTACAGTTTGGGAGACTAAATGCACGTCGGGCGCAGCTGCGGGAGAATGACGTCACTACGGAGAAAGGGGATCGTTCACGCCAACTGTTAATACCAAATCAAACTTTATTTATATAGCACTTTTCATGCAGAGCAATGTTAGTTATAGGCTACAAAAATGGACCAAAATTGAATCACTTCTTACTTTCATCATTTCCAACATCTCTGCAAAATTTCGTCCAGATCCATGCTCAACTTTTTCAGTTGAAATAAGCTAACTCTAACTCTCGCATCAATCGGTTACTTGTTAGGTGGTGGCTAATTATTCCACCTCCCAGGCATCCTGTACAAGCAAAGAGTGCCCACGTAACAATATTTGCACTAAGACGACAAGATAAGAAAGTATTATTTGTTGACAGAATTGGCATATTTTTTTTTAGTACTTTTTACTTGCAACATTAATTTTGCATACATTTCAGAGCCAGTACGTAAGTTTACGTGTAGATATTTGGATCTGTACTTTGTTATCTCAAATTGTTGTATTAGAAATGTATTTTACTTTTAATCAACTAATATATCTGGGTACCTATACTCTTATAGGTTTGGCTGTTTTCCTTTCTCTTCCTCTCCGTATCTTGTGAGATCTTCAAACAATGGAGCAGCGCTGTGAAACTAGGACAGTTAACACCCAAACATAGGAGGGGAACTTAATTCACTTCCTTCTCAGAACAGAGGTCACAATGGAGGAGAAAGGTCAGACGGATGTGTGTGAAGAGAGAGAGAAACAGAGATGAAGACAGAGAGGGACAGATAAAGGAAGTGATGAAGATAGAATAGGAGTTCTTGCCGCCTTGCCTTGATCCGTGTTAGCCGCTGAACTCAACGGAATCAGCTGATTTTTTTTTGCAGAGATTTCAGAGCTGGCGGCATTATTATTATCCCAGGTTCGGAAGGTTCGGCAGAAGAAACTTTGGTAGCACTTCATAATACGTGTCCGCATTTGAACATTACTTACGCATTTGCTAAGCATTAGTTAAACCATCATTTCAACCTTAGTTAACCCTTAGTTAAGCATTACATCTTAATTATTTCGCATTACTTAATCATTAACTAATGATTTTCAGACCGTAATCTGGTTTACGGTGTGTTGGGTCTGGTCATGCCAGGTCTGAAGCCGTGCTTAATGCGTGAGGGCTGGTCTGAAAATCATTAGTTGATGATTAAGTAATGCGAAATAATTAAGATGTAATGCTTAACTAAGGGTTAACTAAGGTTGAAATGATGGTTTAACTAATGCTTAGCTAATGCGTAACTAATGTTCAAATGCGGTCACGTATTATGAAGTGCTACCAAATTATTTTAGAAGGGGAGAAAAATCCACCAACAATTTGTATTAGCCACGTTTCGCACTAAAATAGATACAAAATAATACATTCTAAAATAATAACCTTCCATCAAATCACCTCCCTCTGTCTGTCCCACCTCTCTCTCTGCCTATCTCACCTCTCTCTGCTGGAGGGACCGTGATGATGGTGGTTGAGAGTGTCCAGGTGACCCAGACTGCTGCTGCCGGGCGTGGTGGCGTCAAACCCACAGCCTCCACCCTGCCGCCTGCTCTCCAGCTCCTGCAGCCAGCCCTGCACCAACACAAGATTAACTCATTCAGTGCCAAAGACCAGCTATCTTTTTTTTTTTTTTTTTCGAGTAGTGTGCCGCAGGTCCAAAGTTATTGCAAAAAAAAAAAAATAGATGCAGGTGCAGTACCACTTTTGATCACCGGACGGCGCCATACACTGTCTCTGGGTTCGCAGTGTTTACCGCCAACCGGCGGACAGAGTTGGTACTACACCTGCATTTATTGAGGATTTCGTAAGAATTTAGCATTTTCTTATTGCGACTTGACAGCACCGAGCGGAGCGCTCGCAGAAGTGGCGTTTGTCCGATCCTGATCGGCTAAAATCTAACGGTACCGAGACATTCAAAAAAATTGCGATCACCGGCCGATCCAATATTTGGATCTGTTACACCCAACTCTGGAAATGACCTTGATGTTAACACAGCAGCTCTAGGCGAACACTGTCAGTAACATCACACCTGGTGTCTGAGCAGCTCTTTCTGCAGTCGTTCCATACGTTGTGAAGCTTCTTGAATCTGTGGGTCGAGACTGCTGGCGTCTCCCATGTCTGGACTACGCTGGTAGACCTCTCTTAACTTGGCCAGAGCATCCCTGGAACACACACACAGATATCCTTTATTCAGGCCACACAGATGAGATGTTTCCGAAGGTTCCTCGGCATCTCGTATAGAGGGAAAGTCACCAACAAAGAAGTTTAAGCCAGAATAAAGCAAGCCATCGGGCCATATGGAGACCTAATAACTACAGTCCAAAAACTAAAACTAAAATGGTAGAGACATGCTACGAGATCCCAAGGACTCTCAAAAACAATCCTTCAAGGCACACTGCCAGGTGGATGGAAGAGAGGAAGATGGAGAAAGCGATGGGAAGATAACATCTAAGAATGGACAAGTTGCAGGCTGAGTGACACAATACGAGTGCAAGTCTTCAGTGGTGCCCCAACGATCAGACAGACTACGAGGACAGAGAGAGATGGAAAGAGCTGGTTGTGAAGTCTTCAGTGGTGCCCCAACGATCAGACAGACTACGAGGACAGAGAGAGATGGAAAGAGCTGGTTGTGACGTCTTCAGTGGTGCCCCAACACTATGAGGACAGGGTCTGGTAATCAGGCTAATGCTGACCTCTAGTGGCCAGTGTTTGTAAATTATTTATCTACAATGAACGTAGATTTTTTTTTAATGAACTGTGTTTGCTCACCTCTGTTCTCTCTTTGATGTTTTAATGAACAGTGTTTGCTCACCTCTGTTCTCTCTTTGATGTTTTAATGAACTGTGTTTGTTCACCTCTGTTCTCTCTTTGATGTTTTAATGAACTGTGTTTGCTCACCTCTGTTGTCTCTTTGATGTTTTAATGAACTGTGTTTTCTCAAATCTGTTCTCTCTTTGATGATTTAATGAATTGTGTTTGTTCACCTCTGTTCTCTCTTTGATGTTTTAATGAACTGTGTTTGTTCACCTCTGTTCTCTCTTTGATGTTTTAATGAACTGTGTTTGTTCACCTCATTCTCCATTTGATGTTTTAATGAACTATGTCCGCTCACCTCCGTTCTCTCTTTGATGTTTTAATTAACTGTGTTTGTTCACCTCTGTTCTCTCTTTGATGTTTTAATGAACTGTGTTTGCTCACCTCTGTTCTCTCTTTGACGTTTTAATGAACTGTGTTTGCTCACCTCTGTTCTCTCTTTGATGTTTTAATGAACTGTGTTTTTTCACATCTGTTCTCTAGTTGATGTTTTAATGAACTGTGTTTGCTCACCTCTGTTCTCTCTTTGATGTTTTAATGAACTGTGTTTGCTCACCTCTGTTCTCTCTTTGATGTTTTAATCAACTGTTTGCTCACCTCTGTTCTCTCTTTGATGTTTTAATGAACTGTGTTTGTTCACCTCTGTTCTCTCTTTGATGTTTTAATGAACTGTGTTTGCTCACCTCTGTTCTCTCTTTGATGTTTTAATGAACTGTGTTTGCTCACCTCTGTTCTCTCTTTGATGTTTTAATGAACTGTGTTTGCTCACCTCTGTTCTCTCTTTGATGTTTTAATGAACTGTGTGTGCTCACCTCTGTTCTCTCTCACGCTGCATCTCCAGCGTGAGGTTGCTGATGCGATGCTGCAGTTTCTTCCGTCTCTGCTCCGACGGGAGATGACTGAGGTCCTCGGAGCCCGAGCCCTGAACACAACACACCCACCACACACCGTCATTCACCACACACAGCAGCCCCATTTAGATGGTAGCAAAAAGCCTGGATATAATCCGTTTATAGGTGGATACCACATCCGATTCAAAAGAGCTCATGTATACACCTTGTTATGGCAATGTGACTTGTAGAGTCACACCTTCATTGTCCTAGTTGGCTACAAGGTGTGACATCATCGAATGTCCACTCCCAGCTATAGATCAGTGATACTTCCTGATGTGTGGGGTGCGGCCATGTTTTCCTGCTTAGCTCACAGCTTTGCTTAGCTAGCCGATACCCAGCTAATGTATAGCTTAATAAATGAACCCTCTAGACATATTCCCGTGTCAAGACTGGTCATTTCCTCTATGTGGACACCTTATCTGAGATGCTATTACAACCTCCACGGATCCACTTCAAGTGGATCGGAATACGTTTTGAAGTGGATTAAACTAGGTGTGCTGCAGCAGTCGATAATCCGCTTATACGTCAGAAGTGAAGTAAACAGGAGAACGCTCCATGGCGCGCAACACAAGCCACCTGACGACAGAGCTGCCGACCAGAGCCACCGGCGGACCCACCTGCCGCACAGATCGTCCCGAAGCAGCGGAGAAGCGAGAGAGAGAGAGAGCCGGTGCGTTCCGCCTGTGATTAACGCGGGTGGCTTCATAGAATGGATTCCGGAACATATTATACATAGATATTATATATCTATATATACTCTCTGACTATGTAACCGCGGCATAAATATGGAACCAATTGGTAAGTGTTCATGCATAGAGGTTTGAGCGGATTATATTTGATCCGCTCAAATTTAGATTCAAAAAAGGGTTCAGGTAAAACGGGCTAGTGAGACATGAGGGAACTCTACACACAACGCACATGTCTTGATAACAACATCTCGGCAGCGATGATGTGTGTTTTTAGGTTTTTGCTGACAATTAATCGATTAATCAGATATTTTTTCCTTTAAATTCGGAACGATTATCAACCTGAAATGTTCATTATTAAAAGTTTGCAATATTAATATTGAAAACTTTTTGTGGTTTTCGCTCTCTCAACTAACATTTCCATTTTGTATTATTGTCATGGAAGAGCCTTCCGTGCTAACTTATTTTTCACGCATTATGTGTCGTTGTGGGGCTTAACAGTATTCCGTATCCAAGAAAATGGGCGGGGCCATTACACTGGGAATGCCAACTGACAACATATATACAACACGTTTGAGGGGAGACAAAAGTCATGTCTTTTCAATATTTAGACTTTTGGACCCAAAAATGTTAGCCTCGCGAGCCAGAACCAATGGATCGTCCAAGCATCGCACGCGATTAGAACGATCATTGAGTCTGGTAAAACCACCGCCGAAAACCATGTAAGTGGGCCTCCACGGTGTGGAGTCAACGTTTTGTGTCGCCCATAGCAAACACCGCTCACGTCTCGCGTCGCCTATACTAAACTCCGCCCACGTGTCGCGTCACCCATACTAAACTCCGCCCACGTCTCGCGTCACCCATACTAAACTCCGCCCACGTGTCGCGTCACCCATACTAAACTCCGCCCACGTGTCGCGTCACCCATACTAAACTCCGCCCACGTCTCGCGTCACCCATAGCAAATTCCACCCACGTCTCGATTCGAATAATTCGTTCGGTCAGCCCGTATACAGGCAACGTCTGCCTGATTTGCCCAGACCCAATGCACCGTCTAGCGGTGTGCAATGCGTAGACGATTAGTTGGTTCTGGTTCACCAGGCTACAAAAATGTCAGTTTCCATTCAAATCTCTCACCCCATTTTTGGGAATCTTGCACATTGAGAGGGGCTTGGGGGGGGCACGTACTACTATACTTGTACCCTGCAGTGGTGAGTAGCGTGTACTGCAAGTCGTGTGTTAAATGAACACTTCAAACAGACTGACACTCACCAGTTTCAGTGACAGCTGAGTGCATGCAAACACAACATTTCACAGTTAAAGTCCATTTCACAAAAATACACAACAAAAACACCTGATCCTGCACAACATGAGGTTCGGACCCTCTCTCAAATGTTACACCCCACTAGGCCATCACACTAATCAATAAGTCAATTAATCTCAACTTTTTAAAGCACAACAACTGGGTACAATATGTGTTTTTGTGTGTTTCTTTGTTTCCTTGTCATCCCCTTTCTCTAACTAATTTAATTGTACTTATTACTTCTGGCTGTGTAATTCTGTTGTTATTATACACATATTACAGTGCCACTATTGTAAATTCTTTCTACTATGCGGTTATTTTTTATTGTAGTATTTTCTCACAGTGTTATATTAATCTTTTTATTATGTTATATTTACTGTACCAGGGTGTGTACCAAATGTCTGAAGTCAATTTCCACTGTGTTTATGCATGATTGGCAATAAAAGCGATTCTGATTCTGAATCTGAATGATTCTCAAATGTCATTTGACATTTGTCGTGTTTGTGTTCAGACCGATTGGTAAAACCAGGAACCTGCAGTTACTGACTAAAAACGAATTCCTCTTTTTGGGGGGGAGCAAGCGCCGTTTTTAATTCTTTATTGAGAGAGATAGTGACAGGATTAAATCGGAAACTGGGATGAAGAGTCGGGGTAAGACATTGCAGAAAAGCCGGAAAGGGTATGTGTACCAGCGGCGCTGGGGGACGCGCTCTCTAACCACTCTGCCGCCGCGCGCTCCCCTAAAAATGCATTTCTGTTGTATTTTCACCTTATGGTTATAATGTTTCACTCACCTCAACAGGTTTTTACTTTTCCCAAAACAGGGTCGTTACTTTTTCCTTACATGGTAGGACTACATGTACAGCGTGAATTAGTCAGTAGGGGGCGGTACACGGTAATGCACCGAGTACAGTAGCAGTTAATAAGTTGTTTTCATCTAGTCTGTCGTGCGCCCCTCAAAAAAAAAAATCACCTGTAAAGTGTTAAGGCAAATTAAGCTTTTGTACTTTATACTTTATACTTTCAAAAACATTACTCATTTCTCAGCCTGTAGTTTTTACTTTACTTGAGTAAATATTTGGATCACTACTTTGTAGTCTTACTTGAGTTTTTTTTTTACAAATGTATTTTACTCTAACTAAGAAATCCCAGTACTTTTGCTATCTCTGATCGTGATCTGCATACTTTAAACCCCTGCAATTCACTCATACAGCGTGAGCAAAACATCGCACAGTGTACGCCCAGCTTTACTGCTGCTGCTCCCCGACTCTCCGTGAACAGAACCTTACCACAAACATCTACAATAAACCGATTCATTCAGAAGATTCTCTCGTGTTTCTTGACTTGAAATGCTCTGAAAGAAGTGTTCAGAAAACATGCTCACTCCTCTCTTTAGGCTGCGCAGACACTGTTTCCGTGTTCGCGACCCGGAGCTCATCAGGTCGTTGATCCGCTGGGCAATCGGCTCCCGGCCGGAGTGAGGCGGAGAGCCGGGGCTGCCGTTCCCGCCTCCTGGGGACGGAGAGGTGGGAGGAGGTGGAGGTGGCTGGTGTGGAGATGACAGCAGGCTCATCAGCTGGAAGACATGAAGACATGAAGATGTGAAGACATACAGTCAGACAAGCAAAAGACTTCACAATAGTGAAGATGTCAAGCCTGGCGAGCCAGAACCAAGGAATCGTCGAATTCAAACGATCATTGGGTCTGGTAAAACCAGGCTCAGAAAACGTGTCAAAAAAACGGGTCAATCAAATAGTGTTCCAATCACAGCGCAAGTAGGTAGGACAGGCGGCGTGGAGGCATAACAACCAAACTCCGCCCACGTCAACGAATGCGCGAATTGGTTCTGGCTCGCCAGGCTAGAAGGCATCAGGGAGGATTGAGGATGTCCCACGCAAACAGTATATGTTAAAAATATAGCTAATAAAATCAAATTCAACCTATCCAACTTTCGGCACATAAGACCATACTTGACATTAGGCGCAGCCAAACTCTTCATGCACGCTATGATACTTTCACACATATCTTACTGCTTCACCACCTGGTCACAAACAGACCAGACAACACTTAAACCAATAGAATCACTCTACAAGCAGACTTTGAAAACACTAGACCAAAAGCCCAACCGTTACCATCACTGTGCCATTATTGAAAAACATTATCTATTTAATTTCAATAGCTTCACAAAATATGTGGACGCCTGTCTAACGTACAGAATTCTAAATGACCTTGCCCCGCCTCCACTAAAAGAATTCGTTATCCAAAGGAACTCGGGCAGAGCCACCAGAGACTCAGCCAGAGGAGACTGTCAAGTACCTTTTAGACGCACTACATTCAGCCGTACAGTCTACTCAGTCAGAGCCACCCATCTGTGGAACAGTCTCCCTGCCCAACCCATCTATGGAACAGTCTCCCTGCCCAACCCATCTGTGGAACAGTCTCCCTGCCCATGTAAGGGAAACAAACAGTTATCCAACCTTCAAAAGCAATCTTAAAAAATGGCTAAAGGAGACCCAGACCTGCAACCACTGATCTCATTCATTCCATCATCTCATCATCTTGTGTTTGTGTCTTTTTATTTTATTTTATTTGTCACTGTTCTTGTTTCTGTAATTCATGTATTTATGTTTCACTGAATTCTTTTTGACCTGCCCAGGGACTACAGATGGAAATTAGCCGTTGGCTAACTCTGGCTCATTTACATGACCTTATGTTGATCAATGAGCGCTGTCCCTGTCTAAATAAACGAATAAATAAATAAATAAAATAAAGAGAGCGTGAGAGAAAGGGAGAGGGGAGAATAGGGAAAGGAGAAAGGCGAGAGAGAAGGAAGGTGGGTGGGGACTGAAATGGGAGGTGGCGGGGGGGTGAGAAGGGGGAGAGAAATGGAGTAAATAAACACACAAATAAAACATCACACAAATAATAAAATAACATACATATGCCATGTCCCATTATCGGGGGAAATACAAATCTCTACACCACAATTAACCATGACTTGATAAAGCATTCAAGTTATCTTTAATAGAAGGCAATGTTCATTGTTTGTACTAAAATGTGATACACTGTGATACAATCAGATTGAATCATAACAATCTAATCAAATTGGCCGACAACAAGAGCCTGCCCTGCATATTGGGAGGAATTGATCCACATTGTCTTCTAGTCTAGGTGTTCTTCACTTTGAACAGAATACGATGATCTGGCTTAAACGTGTTCCAATGTAGATAGTCTGACTAGGGATTTAGCAAATGTCCTGCTTGCGCAATATTACCTTTAGCCCCAGGCCCGGTGTGTGTGTGTGTGTGCATCTGTGTTACACTTCACTGGTGCCGTGAACCCGCAATGCCCTTTACGCTTTTAATGGTAAGGTCACCCTCAACATCTTGACCATACTCTGTGTAAAAATCATATTTGTAGCATGAAGATAAAGTGTGGAAAAAATCATCATGAATACATGTCCATATATATATTATTTTATTATTTCATTTAGATTTCCAAAATTATGTATTCAGTGCAGGGCGCTGGACGAAAACGGAAAATGAGCGGAATTTTACTGAATTTTGCGAGGAGTAGAAACGGAAACAAAAAAAGATTTCTTCAACTGTTCCGGAACAGAAACGGAACATTATGAAATCCACAAAACCGGTTAAAAACGTTTTTTGTTTTTTTTCATTTACTACATATTTTTGCATAGCCTATGTCTGGGAGACTAATTTTCTCCACTTTCACTGTCAGTCGTCAAGCCCCATGCATCCGTGGCTCCATCTTGTGGACAGACGAGGAAGCGAATGTAATACAGTTGCTTCGGAGTTTGAAAGTCCACCAAATATATTTTGTATAAAAACGATATCTAAACTTAACATTGCCGAACGAACAAAATGTTTGGGTTCAGAACCAGTTCAGGACCAAAACGTTAAATATAGACCTGCCTGAACCGTTCAGAAATAAACGTTTTCAAAATAAATTTGTTTTCAAGCCCTGATTCAGTGGCTAATATACTGTCA
Organism: Bregmaceros cantori; assembly: GCA_900302395.1. NCBI lineage: Eukaryota > Metazoa > Chordata > Actinopteri > Gadiformes > Bregmacerotidae > Bregmaceros > Bregmaceros cantori. The sequence goes on along the minus strand of OMKY01096659.1, from coordinate 1,481 downwards.
GTCATTCATTAATTTAGATTACAGGCAAACGGATGTCAATGTTACGTTGGTGGCAGGCAGAGTCCCGTCATCATTCATATATACGGAGCCATGCAGGACAAGCTTTTCCCCTCCCAGTCTCTGTTAATCCTTGCGACATTGGCTCCGTGAAATTGACATTTTAGAGTAATGGTGGAGGAACAGCTGTCCAATCGGTGGGAGGATAATTCATCGCTGCTGGAAACACTTGCTCTTGGAAAAAAAAGTTGGTGGTGGGTATAAAAAAATTAATAAAAGTATCACTAATTGTGACCTGCATAAGATGATTAGGGGATTATTGATGAATTATAGGATACAAATGTGAAGATTATTTGAGGCTTATTCAAACCACACTTTGGTTCAAATAAGCCTTTTTTGGATTGAATAAGCCATTCATATCAACCGGGACAACTCGAAAACGAGTTCCATCTAGGTTAAAACGAGTTGGACTCTGAAATTTGAATTTCTGAATTTCAACTGAAATGATTAAAAATAATCCATATGGACTGGACTTTCTTTAAAACCACAAATCTCTATGTTCAACATTTTATGTTTATACATCAGGGCATGTGTGGATGTATTTAGGTATTAACATTCTACCATACTCTTTAAAGTCAGTTTGTATGAATTAAGTTTATATCTATATTAGATAGATATAAATGTCATTCATATAGACTGAATGAGTATAACAGCACCCCCTGGCGCTCATACCTCCGTAGGTAGAGGATGTCTATGAATATTTGGACAACAGAGTAAATGAGTTAATGATGTGCATGCTAATTGTTAATTAGCCTGCTAATGAGATGATCTGGGCTGCTATAAAGACTGTCATTGTTACAAGGTCTCTTCCAGATTTACTGCGTCACACGCGCACGCATGCACATGCTAACTGGGCACTGGCTAGTAGTGAACAGAGACAGTGAGAGAGAAAGAGAGAGGGGAGGGGAGACAGACAGACAGACAGACGGGGGAGACAGAGAGACACAGATAGATATCTATAGAGTGTGAGAGATAGAGGGGGAAGAGAGAGTGAGAGGTGAGAGATGGAGACAGAGAGGGGGAGAGAGAGTCCCAGAGAAAGAGAGAGGGAGAAAGAGAGAGGGGGTGGAAAAGATGTGGAGAAAGGGATGGAGAGAGAAAGAGAGCAAGAGCGAAAGAGAGAAAGGGAGATGGAGAGTGAGATGGAGACAGACAGGCAGAGATGGAGTGTGTGTGTGTGTGTGTGTGTGTGTGTGTGTGTGTGTGAGTGGAGAATGTGTGTGTGTGTGGGTGTGTGTGTGTGTCAGAAAATGTCTCTGCTCTCTCAGTTGCTAGCAAGAAAAAGAACTTGAAAGGCATTTCTTTATTTATTAATTTTTATGAATTGGGCTTCATTTCCAGAAAATGAGAAAATACTCCTGCACGACACATTTGAAAGAACCAATATATTTGAAATTGAGCCCAAAACAGGCCACAAGTACACA
>OMKY01096522.1:8435-23181 GCA_900302395.1 Bregmaceros cantori | reverse complement strand
CCGAGATCTACACTCTTTCCCTACACGACGCTCTTCCGATCTCTCTCTCTCTCTCTCTCTCTCTCTCCAAGTCTCTCTTCCAGTGAAGGCTTTGAGATCTCTGTAAAGCTTTCCCGTATCTGTATGCGTGACTCTCTCTCCCTCCCTCCCTCTCTCACTCTCTCTCTCTCTCTCTCTCTCTCTCCATCTCTCTCTCTCTCCTCACTCACACGTTGACCCTGGACACCATGAGTCAAATAGGAATCTAACGGCTTGCCTTTAGATAAACAACTCTGCCTGCCTGTTTCCTAATACATGCAAACACCTCTGACACACATACACATGCTAGTTTTGTAATAGTACCAACAATGCTGGCAGTGATGGATTCATCAAGGTAGTCCTTAAAACCTTTGCTAAATTGACAATCTATGTTGCCCATCAACAACTACTATATGTTCACCAAACAAAACAAAAACCTCTATCCATACAAATCCATCACAGTTTTCTGGTCTCACCAAGCAATCTGTCTAAAAAAAGGTAATTTCACCTTTTTAGGATAGTTACCTGTTACCTATCCACTTGTACCTTGTGGCACATAAGCCCTTTAAGATTTGTTTTATCCTTTTAGGATAGGCACCCATATTAGAACAAGTAGAAAGAAAGATAGCGGTGGACTGTTTTTAATGCCCAAGTACTATGCACACACATATGCACAGAAATAAGTAACCCAGATACAAACTCCCATGATGATGAACAAGCGACAAGGTAATTAAAGGTGAAAAATGTATCCCAAATCCCAGAGCATTGTTGAGTGTAGCCTGAAGTCTCTGACTGTTGTTCAGGCATACATTCTTCAGCCTCTCCCTCAACTGGGCTGGGCGACCAGCAGACATAACAAGCAAGTGATGACAACATCAACAGCTTCTATTGAAATGCCCCAGATTAGAATAGCCAGTGTTATACCCAAACTTGTTCGCAGAACTTTTTTGATGAGATGTTCAACTGTGCTTGATAAACGTACAATTGTGAATACACTCTTTTTTGAGGTCATTGAACAGAGCTGTATTTTTGTTCAGAATTTGTTCCTATCAGATTTCAAAAGCCTTTCGAGCGAAAACACAGCAATAAAGGAAAAAACATTCCAAACTGCACCGTTTCCATCCGCCTCTGAGACTCTAACCCAGCCCCTAATCTAACACAAGGTCAAATCAGATGATTATTGTCTTTTGTTTCGCTTGTACACCATCGATAATGTTGACAAATTATAGCCGACAGCAATGTAAAAAAGAACGAAAGCTAGTTTACGAGCTAAAAAGTTGATTTCATTTGGGGAACCAAATGAACAAATTCATTTTGCAAAGACTGAACTGAAATTGGAACAAGCCCATGTTGAAAGTGAATTTGCCCAACACTGAAAATACATAATATAAAAATGTTACCGCTTTTTCCCCCTCACATTTTAATATTATTAATGTGAGAAAAAAAAACTGCTAAAAATGCCATCCAAATCTTGAATCTGAAACCGTGTGTCTTTGATTAATTAATCTTTGCCTGTGAACAGACGACGATTTGTTTCTCTCTCAAAATGTGTTGGCCCCCTCTGGTGGCAAAGGAGGATCACAACAAACATTGAATTAAGGATGATTTGCACAAACATTCACAACTTGCGTGTCAGCCTGTGGGCCATACGAGCTTGCTAAGAATTGTCACACTTCATGTACTTCATGTCTCAGCTCGTAGAAGATTCTGCACTAAAATGAGCCACCCTGCTGCAGATTATGCTCCCTTGTGATTACATGAGTAAATTTATGATTTTATTTATCTTCTAGAGTTAAGTTTAGTGTCAAGTTCATATCAACAATGAAATGTTACTGTACTAATGTTACCCACTCAGAATCATTGGTCTCTCATGAAGTCCTAGGTCAATGACACATATGCTTTTTGGCTTGAAGTGATAGGCAAATTGACCAATGAGGTTTGATTTAATGTGGGCAGGACAAAATCTGACACCAATCTGTTGGGTCACATCACCCTTCATTGGCGGGTAGCTAATTTTTTAAATTACCATATTTTAACTTTTGTATTACGTTTGGACGCCGAGAAACATCGGTGAGTCTTTATAATTTAAAACACATACTTTAAATCACGAGTTTTAAACCGACGGATGCGATGGAATAGACGTCATCGTCATCAGCTCCAGTGGCATGTTTCTTAAGCACCCGCTTTGAACGCAGTCACCCTGAGTTTGAATGAGTGTCTGTTCTTCTTTTTTTAAAAGCGAATTAAGCTTTTTTTTTTAAATGAAAAGTGTTTTTTAATATATTTCATTCAGGCTAACTTCAGACTGCATCAGAGTTGAACAGAAAATTTGTTAAAAATGTATTTTTCTAACAAAGTTATCCAAAAGTTACCACTTCCCAACCTTATTTATGATGTAATCTTTTCTAGTTTTGCCCAGATTCCTGTTTTGGCCTGGATTCTAAATTTCTTATGCATTTAGTTTAGTTGTGTTCTTGATATCATTGGGGTGTGTGAATTATATTGCTTGTTGTGATCATACTGTTGAGAATTTTTTTGTCGAGGAATGTTATTTATGTCATGGTCTATTTGCTAACGTCCTTGTCAACGTTAAAGGATTGCAGTTCACTTTAATTCATGTCATTTTTCCTCCCACAATTATTACTTTTTTGGCAGTGAGGGCTGAGGTGAAGGTCCAGCTGTATTGCTCAAGGTTCGCAACTGAGTCTAACGTATATAAACCAATACGAAAGCATCCTTAAAACCTTGAAATGACAATATAAAATACTCACACTTTTGAAGGTATGAAGGGTTTAAAGATGTTTGAAATGAGAAAACAGGACTGGTATGTCTATGTGACATGGCGGTATCTATTACTACAGCGGTGAAGGTGACCCATGAGCCATCTGTTAAGACGACTTGCGCAGAAAGGCAGAAGCGCATGCACAAACCACACTACACATGCAGCCAGGTACATCCAAAGGTTGAACCCATACACAGACACCCACCTACACATTGGTCCTTGGTTTCATGAATACCTTTAGTAGTAAATAGTTTTCATTTTTGGCCTGCCGGCCCCAGCGTGAGTGACATCAACAAACGTAAGTTACGGCATCAGCAGAAAGGCTGATATCAATACAGGAATTGATTTCATTTTTTTCACACTTACAACCAAAATAAACTATATGAGCCTTAGCAATTTAACATTAGCTTGCCTTGTCAGAGAGTGATCAATAAGATCAGCACTGAAGAATCACATTGTAAATTGTTTGGTTTGCAACCAAAACTGTGGTTCAATTTTCAAATTATTTGGTTGCTTTGGAATCAAGTATCAAAGGCATCCTATATGCCCAAGAAGACCTAAGCGATAGAAAGTGTAGAAAACACTGCACAGAACAAGGGCTGTCCACACTCGTCACCAGAGATAGGCAGTAACACATTACATTTACTCCGTTACAATTTTTTTTCTTTTACTTTTGGAGTACATTTTCACAAGTTACTTTCTACTTTTCCTCAAGTAAATTTGAGCTGAAAAAAAAAACTACTTTTTACTGAGATGTCAGGAATCCACGACTCGTTACATTAACTTGGCCTTTAGTGAAACCTGTTGGGAACTGTTGGCACATATGTAGGTATGTATTTATTTGGATGACTACTTTTTACTTTTACTTGAGTAATATTTTTCTGTGGTAACAATACTTTTACTCAAGTCATTTTTATGGCTACTCTGCCCATATCTGCTCGTCACCACACAACTCCCTTGTTTCGTCAGAAGTTCCTTATTCCAAAGCAACATCTGACGTTCCAAAGTCTGGTCCTCTGCTAAGCAGCGCGCCTTCAACCAACGTGATATGCTTCTTCACAGATCATCGTGAGAGTCAAATCTCATCGAGATTGGAGAGCAGGGCTGTACGATTTTGCCTAAAACTGAAATCCCAATTTCTGTCCTTGGTATATTCTGAAGAAAGAACCCAGAAACCAAGGATGATTGAAAATGTTTTGATGCCCCGTCCCCATGGGACCAGAGTCCGCACTTCTCCCTACTGAACTACCCTCCTGTCCATATGCCGCCGGCAATTTACCGTCTCAAAATCATTTTTTTTGGAATCCGGCCTGCAAGGTGGAACGTTTTCGTATTGCCGGCACTGGAAACACAGCCTCCGGCTCCGTGGAGCGCCTAACTCGCCGCTTTCATTGCGGCACATAAACGCACCATTGGCGTTGCCTGCTTCGTTTCACAAATTCACTCAGTACTCGATTTTAGAAATTTCAGGATTTTGATTCAGTGTGGGCGAGTGTGAACACCGTGACATTCCCATATATTGGTCTTTAAGCGCTACACCACGGGGCCAGCCAACATTTTCCCTCCTCTAACTTCTACCTCGCTCTCACACACACACGCACGCCTCAACGCTCGCCAAGTTCCGACTTTCCACCTTAAAGGTTGGTTTAAAAAGAAAAAAAAAGTTGAATGCCGTCATCCAGTGGCGTAGCTAGAATATTTTTAGTGCAGTTGCTTAGGGGTTGCTCCAAAATTTCAAGGGGTTGCTGGGCTTTTTTTTTTGATTTTTTAACTGATTTAAAAAAGCATAGATATGGATAGTCGTTTCATTTTATCAACAATCGCAACATATTATGTCACAATGCCACGCTGTTCATCAACTTCAGAGATGGCTAAAGTACACAGATTTGTTACTTGAGTAAAAGCAAAATATTACAAGACTACAAAGTACAGATCCAAATATCTACTTAAGTAAAGTAGAAAGTACAGGCTGAGAAATGGAGTGAAAAGGTATTAAGTAAAAAGTATGTGCCCTAAAATGTACTGAAATGTGTGCTGCCTCGCATCCTCCTGCTGCTGCTTTCATTACAGTATAAAGTAAATACATTTTCGTATAAAATGCACAATTCCTCAATGCGAGTTTCTAAATGTTATTATTTGAATAAATTACTAACCACCTAACGGACGTTGAAGCCGAGTGTTTCTGCACGGGGTTTGTGCTGGAGAATGGGGGACAGAGCGCGCGGACGCACCGCGCCACAGCAAACATCCGTCGGCCGGCTCGCAGCTGGTGACACGAGCGCATGTGGAGCTGCAGCCACGCTCGGCGCTACTTGCCGCAGCGCAATCCGTCTCTGTCCCCCAACCTGCGCGCTGTGTTGCCCGTTTGTCTCGCTGCTTGGCTGCTGTGGGGAGAGACACGGAAGGTCCCGCCGCCAACCCTAGCTGACGTACCGGGGGCGAAACCCTAGCTGCTTTCGCTTCGGCTAAAGTCAGCGTTCATCAGTGGGCCTGAGGTCTGCTTCGGCTGAATTTGGCGCTGGTCACATGACACGACGCACGATAACTAGATTTTTCTTTTTAATTTAAATTGAAAACAAAAGCACATTAAATGTTTTATTAAATGATCGAAATCTATCAATGTATCATGTTAATTTATTCAACACAGCAATTGCATAATTAATAGTCTGATTCAGGGGTTGCTTTGGGGTAGCTTTCAAAATTCCTGGGGTTGCTGAAGGTACCCCAAGCTACCCCTTGGCTACGCCTCTGCCGTCATCATCGGGGCAGCAAATAATTCATCAAGGATTCCGCTGCCGTGTTTACAGCAACTTTTGAGATCTGACGTGTGGATGCTACATTTTGTGTGGTGAAAAATCATTTTGTGTTTTCCCTTCTGTGATCGGCTCGGCGATCAGATTGTAGATCTATTTTTTTTGGGCATACAATTAGAATGTATTAATCTGCCAGTCTATATCTAAAGACTTCTGTCTTTTTATACATTCACTTTTAATACCAGACAAGCAACAATTATGTTTATTTTAAATATTCCCTTTATGCATTCTGAACTTGGCAAAAATGCATTTCCCACTATGCCCCTTTTTTAACGGTTTTTATGATTTCTTAATTTGTCTTTTTTTTTAATTCTGAGCAAAAATTAGATTCATCGTGCAGCTCTATTAAGGGGGAGTGTCACTAGCCATATGCCAACCAAAACAGCAAATTTGGCGAACTGTTGAAATATCACATTCCGCAAAATGTAAAATATTGCATAAATTGCAAACTCTACTGAGAGCATGACTTGGCTTAACTTTGCAAATGCTCCTGGGTTTTGTTTACGTTTTTGAGCGGCGATCAGATTGTATATCTAGTTTTTTTGGGCATACAATTAGCATTTATTAATCTGCCAGTCTATATCTCAAGACTGTTTTTTTATACATTCACTTTTAATACCAGAGAAGCAAGTTGTTTATGTTAAATATTCCCTTTATGCAGTCTGAACTTGGCAAAAATGCATTTTCCCAATGTGCCGATTTTTTATGGAATAGTCTGCAGCACATTTTTTAACCTGGAAGCACTCCCTCCAGTGTGCGTTTTTAAAGATATGCTTCACAAAGTGCTCAAGCAAACATGTAACTGCTTCGGCTAACTCTCCACAACTCTCTTCTGCCAATGCATCAAATTACCTTTTAAAATGTGTTTGTTTTTTGTTTGTCTGTTTTTATAAACTTACTTTTGTATTTTATATTTGTAGATGATTTGTCATATTTGATGTGTCAGGACTTCCTGGAGGAAGAGATCTTGTATCTCAACGGAACATCTACTCAATAAATAAAGAATGAATGAATTAATTTATTTAGGATGGACTCTCCTACTGGCTTCACATATTTCAATGAGAAGAGTTTTAAAAGAGCAACATGTTTCAAGAGAGCAGTAATGGATAATTGGACCAATAAAACGTTAAGCCAGACTTACGCACGTCCATTGTCAGTTGCCTCAGTCCCCGACAAGCTCTTAACCGAAGGTAATCTTTCATTACTTGTGTCTGTTTTCCTTTCGCCTCGAAGGGAGATGGGACGGGCAATGTACAGACGCATACTCCGCTTCAGCATTGTTTCACAATAAATACATAAATAAAATAAACACATAAATAAATAAAGTTTAACAGGAATGAATCCTATCGTAAAGGGAACAGTCCTGCGACCACAACTGTAGAGCATATGTCTGCCTGAAAAATTTGCACGGCTTGGTTCCACCCTAGACGCTGTCGCTGTTACACCCTCAGTTCCCTTGAGGCGGTAACTTGAGCTTTCACAACCACTCGCATGGTGACAATGCAGTCAGCCCAGTTTAAACGCCAAGCGCATCTCAAGTCAGCACAACACTGTGTTTATATTGGGAACTCATAAAGTGCATGTTGTGTAAGCAAATTACACATTCAGAATGAACAAAAATGAGACACTGAGCAAGGTTGTAACTTGAAGAAGCATTTTCAGAAAAGAAAAATGAATGAAATGAAAAAAACTTTCACATCCAATGAATTTAAGGGAGTGTTATATGAAAATTAACATAGTAGGGCTGTCTATTTCAAAATAAATGAATAAATCTAATTAAAATCTAAAATCTAGGGGGTGCGGTGGCAGAGTGGTTATAGAGTGACCCCCCTAATCCCTTCTTCGGCTTTTCTGCAATGCCTCCCCCAACTCTTCAACATAGTTTCCGATTTAATCCTGTCACTATCGCTCTCAATGAAGAATGAAAAATGGCGCAAAAAAATACCTTGAAAAAAGTTAGTAGCATTTTTAAGGAGTGAATTGCCATTACAATCTGCAGTATTTCGATGATGTGTGATGTAGAAACACAAGCTGCTGATTGATACGCATAGTTGAGAGTTCGCATCATTAGGCATTTAACTTGAACCCTTTCAGTAGCAAGTTTTCATTTGCTTTAATGTTTGAATGGTCACTGAATATTCTGAAGAAATTATATAAATATAGTAAATATTTAAATACAACACAGATCATATCTACGACATCTACCGTTTTAGACAATGTGTGTTAACTTTCAACGTTCTAAAATGCCTTTTGTGACATTATATAAATATGTGTGTTTATAGGATAGTTTGGTTTTGCAAGACGGTAAAGGAGTCAAGAACGAGCACACATGTTGAGGATTCAAAGAATGGCACCCTGGTTATGCAGACAATCTAGTCCTTGCAAGCAAATCCTTGGAAGTCAGCAGTCAAGCATGTCTGATATTATTTAGGTATGTGTGAGTGACTGAACAAAAATGTGTAGTGAGAGAGACTGGGGAACAGTGAAGAAACGACAGAGATGGAAGAAGAGAGGAAGATGGAGGAGAAAGGAAAGATACTGAGGAAAGAAAATTAGGAAGAAGTGGAAGATGTAGTAAGACAGGTACGGACAATGTTTTAAATTGAAATTCATGCAATGTGTTCCACTATAACATATACAAATGGATGTGTAGATTTGAAAGTCGTCTCGGGCCATTTTCAAGAGCCAGATTAAAGTATAGCTCAGAGCCCAACAAAGCTGTTGTCGCCACCAATAAAAAAAATGTAAATATGTTGTAAATATACCCTGTGGAATAAATTATGTGATCTAACGATGGAAGGAACCTTCACCCTGTAATATATCTATTACATTCCTGTGCTTTTCTTTACTGTATTTTATTGTGTATGATTGAGAGTGAATGTCTGCTTTTAACTGTATTTCACCTGTAAGCACTGGATGGAAATTTGCCTTTGTGCTATAATCTGGCATGTTTACATATTTGTATGAATATGTTCATGAACATGCAATGTCCTGTAAATAAAATTAAATTAAATTGAATTGACTGTATAATAAAACATTGTGATTTTGAAATGGTTGAAATGGAACGATTCTAAAATTGCACTTCCTCCTATATTCGAGGCAAATGAAACTGTTAGTTAAGGGGCTAGAGTTACTATTTTTTGTAATACGATCACTGTCTATTACTACTCATATAGAATACATACTAATATATTTTATCTATAGTGGCAGTAAAAAGCAGGGGAAAAGTATTAACCTCTATTGGTATATTATAGGTCACTACTGTGTGGCGGCTGGGCTGTCACCCATCGGACCTCGATAGTGGATACAGTGTCATTGTTAATTTCCATCAGCACTTCGGAATGTTCTGGTCATAGTGAGGACTGTATCTACACTCCTGCCGCTTTGTGTATTATTTTTCCACAGATGACCAGATATAATCATAAATCTTCCAGCAATAGGCTGGATGTCTGACAGGCGACAATACGTTCGTCATAACAAAGAGTCAACTAAATCGATACTGCATTAAGTTGCCAAGATGTTTTATTACCTTTTACTTCATTCTATTGATTATCTGTAGCCGCCTTAATGTGTCTGCCATTGATTTATGTGTGTTGACAGTATGTGTATATACAGTATACCAACAGTATATACACAGTATATATTTCCTTCATGCTTTTGCACTATTTTTCTTTTTTTTTCTTAAGCGATGTATGAATATTTATACATTCATTTGTAGATTACAATACATTTTCACAGAACAAACACATGTAATTATGTCTTCTTATTATTCTTTTGTTCTTACTTTTGATGCTACAAGACTCAGATGCAGGTCACAAGCGCTGATGCATAATCACAATGTCTCTGCAATTTCTCATATTCTGTTATAGGTTCAGCATCAAGTCAAATAATCAAAAAAATGTTCTTCAACTTAGTCACCCCTAGCCAGTTTGTGTTTCCTTCTCAATTGCTCCATCTCAGAATCCTGTCCAAAGACAGTGGTTGGGAACAAAGATCTACGATTTTAACCCCTCAGACAAAAACACCAATTTATTTCTGGTGTACAGTGATTTTTTAGGCTAGTAACTTGGAAGAATTTTTGGTCTAACTTTCTTTTGTTGGTCCTGATGTCCAATGTTTGGGTGTGGTCCTTTTTCTAGAATGACGGAAGTCCTTTCTAGTAGCAAGTAATGATAGGCACTTGTTTTTCTTTACTTCATTGATTTGTTCTTGCCCTATAAATTCTCGTCCATCAACTGTTCTTGGCTAATGCAATACAATTGGTGTCCACCACCCCATTAAAAAGGCTGTACATTTCACCAATAAGTTGTGACAAGGTTAAGCTGGGAAGTGAAATCGATTTCAGGTGATTGCCTCATGGAGTTCATTGAAGGAACACCAAGGATATCAAAAACAAGCAACCATAAGTTGAAACATAATTTAGCATTTTACCATTGTTAATTATTATGAAAGCTGTAGTAGTATCTGTGGTAAGGGAAACAATAAAAAAAAAAAAAAAAGTATATGGATGGCACAGTGCTGTTCCATTTTACCTCTGCATTGCCATTGAAATTGCAAAAAAAAAAATTACATTTATTTTCAGACGGGCCCAACTGATAGCAAATAATTGAATATCGTAACAAACCTACAAAGTGCAAATCTAATGAGATGGCAAGGGGACAAAAAAACCTTTATCCGAGCTTTGGACGGCTCCCACCCATCATTTAACCCCTTGAGTGAAACAACGTTTGAAGGTTCACCAAATGTTAGGTACAAAATGTATCTATCAGTGTACAATATAAAGAAGGAGATCTGTAATATCTATGAAAAACTGTGTTCAGATTTTTTTTCCCGAAATTCAAAATGGCGCACTGACCATACGTTTTTTTTCCTAAGACGTCTAAGGAAGTCTTAAGCACATAAAGGTTTAAATGAATAAATAAATATGACATGACTGTTCTGCATGCACGCCGTGAGCACAATGAGCTCCCGACCTTAGCTCACTTCGCTCAGCCATGTCTGATAACCGGCCCTGTGCTGTATTGATACAATTCATAAAACCCTTTTGAGATTTATTGCTGTGTCGAAAGTGAATATTTCTTCTACGTGGACACCACCCGCCCCCTCCCCACAAATCATTCTAAAATAGATCAACCCTCGGAACTACTTGTCACCACGTGTTTTCAAATATCAATTATATTTTTTAAATGTTCTGCATCTTTTTGAAGGAATGGCAGGCAGAAGTGGGATTGGAGCCACTTGAAGACATTCAAATTAGGGAGAACGCACAGGATGTGCGCTATCCATTGAACTGAAAACTTTTTCTTCATTCCATCATGTTTCATGTGACCACAACTACAAAAAGATATACTGGGATGATATCTGAAATTGTTCTACATTTATTTTTCGGGCGAAAGCGCCGTTTTTCATTCTTTATTGAGAGAGATGGTGACAGGATTAAATCGGGAACTAGAATGAAGAGTCGGGGGAAGACATCGCAGGAAAGCCGGAGAGGGGATCAGAACCCGTGGCACTGCTCGACTTATGATCTGGAGGGGGCGGTGCCGGGGTGGTTATACAGCGCACCCCCAGGACCATAGGATGTTCTACATTTTATCCATGATTATTTAAAAAAAGAAAAATGAGCTAAAACATCCGGTGGGCTCTGAGAGTTAAGTTGACCTAGGGGCCCACTATAGAAACAGCTATTGGATTCCAAGGACACTCACCTTGACCGGGAATGGGCACCAGACCTCTGGTGCTGTGGCATGCCCTCTCCGTCCCCGCGGTGCATATCTTCTGAGCCGCTACTGCTTAGCCTCTCACTGGAGGGTGCCCCGCTGCTGCTCAGTCTCTCACTGGAGGGGGCACGTGTAGCGTCGGAGGAGCGTGTGGCGTCCGAGTCGCCGCCCACCGTCGCAGCTGAATCGGATAGACTGGGCTGCTCCACGCGGGCCAGTGGCGCCCGGCTGAGGCCCGCCATTTCCCGCGAACTGGGGCTGTAAATAGAGGCAGATATTGAATAATTGAGTGATTGATGCAGTGAGTTATGCAAATGTCAAACAGCAATGAACTGGCCTGCAATTTATTGTTGTTCCCTTTTAGATAGTGGGAAAAGTCTAGGATCAAAATAGTATCATTAAATGCTATTCAGGGGTGCAACAATTAGCTGAGTAATTCATTAGAACCAATTTATTAATCGATTATCGGCAAACAATTGAATCATGTAATTACAAATTTCAAATTAATTGCTAATTTCTCAGAATACAAAATATTAATGCTTTCAGCGGCAAACATTTTTACACAAAAAACATAATTTTCACTGATGTTTGAAAGTCCACCAAATAAATGATAATGTAAAGAAAATTATCTCTACTTTCTAAGACAGATTGTGATTAGAGTTTCCTACCCTCTAAAGATGTCTCTTAACAATAGTAAGTAAGGGGGATTGCCCTGATGGGTCCTTTTTTACAGCTTCCTAATGTGGGACAGTCAGTTCCCTAAGGTGGTACAGTGAAATGGAGTGTTGAACAGATGAATGTAATGCTAGACACATTACCATATGTTGCTTTTACCATAGTTTCACTGACATTCATTCATTTGGAGGATCCAGAGCATATGGATCCTAGGTGTCCCACATTAGGCAGTGGACCACATAAGGACCATCCACCCAATTTATTTTCTGTATAGCTGCTCTGTCTATATGCTTGAATTATTTTTAAAACAAAGAACCCCCCACACTCTGCTACCGTGAGCTGCTCTGCAGCAGCGTAGGCAGTGTAGGAAGGTCAAAGGTGGTCTGCGTCTCCGTGCTGGAGGCCAGGATTTCCTGGCTGTCCAGGCTGCTGTAGGACGTGCCCTTGGCGCGTGCTGACTCCATGATGCTTTCAAAGTGGTGGCTGAACGAGTCTTCGATGGCGCGGCGGGGGCCTGACACCAGCACAGGGGACTTCAGCGCCGGGTGATGGTTGTCAAAGAAGGTCTCTGGCGGCCTGGGCATGGAGATGGAGATAAAAATGTTTCAGGCAGATGTTTTGGGGAACTGGGGAGGCCTGCTGTAACGTTTTAGTAGTGTACGTTTTTCAGTAGTGACATTGACGTTTTTACAATTCTAATAAGGATAAATTAGTGGACCCAGAGAAACAGTATGAACAGGGTTGAACGCCTTTTCATAAAGATAATAAAGGTATACAAATACAAAACACAGTTTGTCGTAGAATCTGTGTCTTCATTTCCTCAGAAGGAGTATCAATCTCATCTCAATGTCACCGATCTCGGTGCCACGTCCCGATACTGAAAAAATATTACAACAGAATAATCAGATCAATTTCAAATTACTTGTTACATAGCCCCAACCTGACTATTCCTGTGTTATAGGAAGTGGTATTCCGTGTCACAGTATCAATTTCTAAGTTATCTTGACTGTGCATTCACCAGCAAATTCATGTTTATTCCCTGTGCTTGTGCATGGAAAGTGGTGAAAAAAGCTGATTCGGTGATTCTATACCAAATGACATATTGTTTTGCTATTATTGAAGTATAGTTTAAAACCCACATCCCATTAAGTATGAATGGTCCGCTGGTAGTCGGCAGCTGCTGAGCAGTCTAACTTAGTTAGCTCTATAGTGAGCATGTTTTACATGAAATGTGGCAACTCTGCTAACCACTTGATCACACCTCCTCTATGAATCATGTGGCTAGACGCTGCCTCCAGCACAAAGCTCACGTCAGCACAGGGAACAATGGCGTGACCTAACATAACATTGCTGTCTGCAATGTGGCATCATTTACATGCAAAGTTGTAATGAATACTCCGACAGTGCCATGAGAAACAGTGCCATTCTGCAAAACAGGAATAGACCATAGCAACTCTAGATGGCACTAGCAGTAGCAACCAGGGCTTGAAAACAAAATTATTTTTCAAACGTTCCGTTCTGAACGATTCAGCCAAACATTTCGTTCGTTCTTAAAGTTCCTATTTTATTTTGTGAAATATTACATTCACTTCCTCATCTGTCCACAAGATGGAGCCCCAGATACATGGGGCTTGATGACTGACAGTGAAAGTGGATGGAAATAGTCTCCTAGACATAAGATATGTTAAAATATATAGAGAACAGAAAAAAAAAAAACGTTTTTAACCGGTTTTGTGAATTTCATAATGTTCCGTTTCTGTTCCGGAACAGTTGAAGAAACTATGTTTATTCAGTTCCAGTTACAGAGTACAGCTAGCCTGGCGAGCCAGAACCAACACATCGTGTTGCGTTGGTTCTGGCTCGCCAGGCTAGAGTACAGCGGCACTTTGCACAGTCTAGTGCACTCCAATTGAATGACGAACCAACATGTTTTCCGCAAATAAAGTCACGAGCGGGATTTGGATATATGTTTTGAACAGCATGGCGCAAAGTCATGGGTTTACTAATGCATTGCACCATGCTGTGGCGGAAGTATATTATAAGCCGAAATGTAAATTAATAACTCAAAATGTATATATTTTTTTAAATTACTGACATAATACCGTAAAGCGTGATCATTTCGGTCACAATAACAGTGAGCCAAACATTTAATTCCCTAGCAAGGGGCCTGCCTTCTTCACCAGCCAGTCAAGTCTTTTCCCGTCCACCCAGGACACTGCTGTACCTCTGAAGAACTCGGTTCTGATTTGAATATTACCTAAATCTGATTTGAAGGGGAAATTGAAAGTTGAGTCATCTCAGAATAGCTGCGTGACCTACGGGACTTTGAGGTTTGAAAGCCTTACTTATACTTAAACTGCACTAGGGGCAATATTCAAAACATTTCTCGGAAGGCCAGCCTGAAAATCCCATTGTAGCAGTTCACATTTCTTGGGGAAATTTCATACCCACGTGGACACTGTGACATTCTATGACCAGCACATTCATGCCCCTGGGCGCCAGCTACCGGCGTCTGACGCCACTGGGAGGACACTCGCCACAGCCGGACACTCGGATCTCTACGTTGGCGACCAGCTACCGCCAGCTGCCTCCCACCGGCACCGCAATGGTGCCTCTGCGGTCTACACATGGCCCATCGGACGACTCTACAGCCGTCTCAACTCGCACTACGATTTCCGCCTGATCGTACCGGCGTCTCACAGATCGGAAGAGCGTCGTGTAGGGAAAGAGTGTAGATC
>OMKY01096508.1:8375-35776 GCA_900302395.1 Bregmaceros cantori | reverse complement strand
CCAACCTACAACATCATCACAGACTCAAGACATAAAAATCCATCATACTTTATTTTTTATCCTGACGCCCGTTGCTTAAATTTGTCAATTATTATCACCCAAATAAAGATTGCAAAAAGATTACTGCAGAGCTAGCAATCCAGGTGAGTGTCTTTAAATAGCTTATAAATCCCCACTGACATTGTTAGTTTCCGGTGGCCTACCTTTTAATCGATAGGCAACCGGTTCGAATCTCGGGTCGCAAAGTCACTTTTACTTTGTATATGCAAGACACAAATATGTATTTGTTTAAAAAAAAAAAAAATAAAAAATAAAAAAAAATATATATATATATATATATATATTAAACAAATACATATTTTAGTGTTTTTAAACTTGAATGAATAGGGTAAAGGCATCGTGACCGTAATATATCTCAAAATTAATGGACCAATGGCAGTATGTCTCTCATAAAGCCATTACATTCTTTAATATAGGATTCATAAAAATTCAAAAATCTAAAATATGTACAAATACTATCCACTATACCAATTAATAATATTAATTAAAATAGTACCAAAACTGACATTAACTTTTGAATTCAGCACAGAATTGACAATCACATGTGCATGGTACAATCTTTGGTACCACATGGCAGTCGGCTGTCCCAAATGATGAGAAACAGGCAATTGCAGTCATTTGGGCCATACAAGAATTTAGACACATTTTGAAAACATGTTTTAAAGAATCAGCATATGCTGATATTTTTTTGGTTAGATTTGATTGAACAGGCTCTCATGGGAGTCATAAGGCCAGCATTTGATCTGCAAGATCACTGCCAGTTTTTGTGACTACATATCCCTGGCCCCAGCCTCGATGCACTGGATCCTTTAAGAATATATTTAAAAACTAAATATTGTTTGTTCTTAAATATTGAAATGACCAGGCCCTTCACATTCATGCCCCTGCCAGATCGCTGATCTCCCTTTAATCAGTTGTTTCTGAACACCCCAAATAGAAGGCTGAAAACAAGTGGAGACCGAGCTGTCGCAGTGGCTACTCCAAGGCCATGGGACAGTCTACCCTAGCACATCTTCTCAGCTGGATCGATTGAGGTTTTTAAATATTTACTAAAGCCTCACCTCTTTTCCCTGATTTAATCTCTGTACTCATTTATTTTGCCAATGTTAATATACGTATAAGATTTTGTTTTTTAATGTAATTGTTTTTATATAGAATTATATTTTATATTGTAATTATAGCATGCTCCCAATGTTCAGCACTTTGGAACGCAAATGATGCTACAAATAAAGTGAGTTGTAGAAACATTCGACAACAAACCTCCACACTGTATGGTGAATGGAGCTTGTCAGTGTGCCAGTTGGCCACCGGTGGTGGAGAGCCGCTCACATGACACTCAAAAGAGAGACTTCCTCCTTCCTGGGTCGTCTTGATGTCATGGTTTAGGATGGCCACTTCAGGGAGAGCTGGGGACAATGGGGGTCAAGGGATTCACATTAAATCTCTCAGTGCCAACATTTTTTGAAGATAAGACAGGCAAGTGGAGTTGCATCTAAGTGGAGCCGATACCCAATGGGATGGCAGAGAGTCTGTATCTAGTTAGCCCCCAACTGTGGAACAGCCTGCCAGAGAGGCTAAGGACGACACAGACAGTTGATGTTTCTGACTGTGTGTTCAAACCAAACGCGAACTGGGCGAAAAAATTTGCTTTGGAAGCTTGTAACGTGCCGCAGCATTTTATTTTTATAGCGGCATGTGTTGAGCGGCAAGAGCGAAACCACGCAAGCGGCAAAATTTAAGTTTCCCACTCTCCAGCTCGTAGGTGGCATCTGCAGATCGCAGCAAGTGCCTTTCCCTTGTCGGTGAAAGAAGGGAATATGTGGAATGAGTAGTGAATATACAATACAACACAATGATGTATTAATACAATTAATTTGTGCGTAGATATAAACATTTTGCCCGCACTCTACTGTCAAAAAGGGAGACAACCGCACACGTGCACACACACACACACACTATGGCAGGCGAACATTACATACTGACCATAGACTGTCTATGCTACTGAGTTACTGACACACGGGATCCCGATTAATTTCCTTTCCCAGATTATATTCCCCTCCCCAGACTTTCAAACTCTCCCAACTTTTAAAGCTTCTCCATCCTTCTCCCTCCCTTCTCTGATTCCCAACACGCCCCCCGTGGCACTGTTCGCCTGCCACACACACACACACAAGCGACGGGGCCGGTTCACTTTTTAATAGTAATAAAAACATTTGTTGTCGGGGGGGGAAGTGGTGATTTAAATCGGAGGGGAGAGTGGGGGGGGAGACTCCGCCCGGCGTCCCCGCTTCCCTTCCCGCCACCCCTGCGGTCTCCGGTAGTGAGGGGTTCCCGTCCATTCGGAGCTGCGTGAGGTGGAGGGACCCATCCCTCCTCCCGCTCTGGGGACTGTGGAGGGCAGAAAGTAGGCGCAGACCCCTTGCTGCTTCCGCCGTTTACAAGCCAGCCATCTCCCATTACCTTTCCCGAACACCACCGTGTAGTCCCTCGGTGGTCGCCAGCCCAGTCAGCAGCAACTCGTATCTGCTGTTCGCTGTGCTTGGCTCAAGTCACATGACCTGATGCGGTGGCAGCGGCGCGGCAGCAGTGGCATAGGCAAAGTCATAGCTGCAGAAGCCCAAGACGCGCCGCTCAGTTCGCCCAAGAAGCCAATTCGCGGGGCTTGGCTCCTAACCGTTTACTTCACATGTCATTTATTCACTCTGGAAGCCCAATTCGCGTTTGGTTTGTACACACAGTAAGAGAAGGCACATTTATTTAACGTAGCCTTTAACTGCATACAGTCGCACTAGATTATTACCTGCCATTGGCAGTAATTTTTGTTTTGTGTTTTGAAAGGGGCTAAAATACCTTAATTTACAACTTTTTAAATCCCTTCAAATTTAATTAATTTCAAGAGGGCAGTTTTGGCAATTGCCAGGTTCCTCATTGATGGGTTGTATGTATTATTCCCATGTAATTCATAATTAAACTGTGCCAAAGCATGCTTAATTGTCCATCACCAATAAATTAACTTTTCAATGAATTAATAATGCATTAATTGTATTAACATTTTAAGGGGTGGACTAAATGTGTCAACGGCCTGAAAACATTTTTCATCAAGTGACTCCGCCAGTTAGCACTCACAGCAGTTGTCCATGGACCAAGAGCTCAACAGCATTTCCTCTCCCAGCCAGAAGCAGCTGATTGGTTGGTTGTCAGTGTAGCTCCGCCCACTATTGCGCTCCCACTGTTGCAGCCAATGGATGTCACAGGAGCACACTAGCGGGTTGTCCCTCACTCTGAAGAGGAAGGAGCAATGAAATGAGTGAGGGCAATAGTGTCAAATGATGGCAATTCAGTCTGCAATTCAGGCCTAAGCAATTTTGAAAGAATTTTTTTCAAATTTGTTCTAGAAAAAATGTAGGTTGGTTCTGAGCCACCTGAAGGAGACCACAGGCTGCAAGCTAGATCCCCTGCAGTTTGTATATTGGGCTAACAGTTCTGCGGATGATGTGGTCAATGTGTGGTCAATGATGCACCACATCCTCAGTCACCTGGAATTGCCGGGGACCTATGGCAGGATCCTGTTCGTAGACTTCAGTTCGGCCTTTAACACGATTGACCCTAAAAAACTCCATGACAAACACTCACAGTTCTCTGTGCTTGGCCCAACCAGCCAGAGGATACATAGTTTTCTGACAAACAGGTGCCAACAGATCCGCCTGAGACACTTCATGGCATCAATTTCACCGACCAATGAATCTAAGGCATTCTGTAAACTGCGCAGAAAAGAGTTTGGAGTTTCTCATGGAGGGGCATACATATAGGCCTAGGCTATAATTGCAATTGCAGCCTATCTATACAAGAACACAGACAACTGCGCTGAAAGTCATTAATTCCACATCATCTATTTTGTTATGTGTTATTTTTCAACTTCTCACATTTCCATATTCAGCAATGTTTACATTTTGAAGCCATGTTTATTGCTCTTGTAATCACATCTGATTAATAAAGGCTACTAAATAGGTGAATAGCGAATTTCAGCCAACCTCATCACCCTAATACCACCATTGTACTTATGTGTTATAATATACAATTGTGTTAAAATGTATTATTGAGAGGGGGGGGGGGGTTACGATCCCATTTATTCAAGATGTAATAAAACACTTTAATGTATCAATTTTATCTTCACAGTTGAAATTGTATGTTTTATTGTTCAGCCAGAGAAGGCAAATATTCTCTGAATATTTACCTGAAGTGATACAGAGACAATGTTGACTTAATTGAATTACAATTTTCTAAGTTTACAATCTCCATCTTTTTAGCTAATCATGTTAACTCTAGAATCAGTGATTTATGTAAACCTGGCGCGGACTTGGAGCCAAGATGGGTATTATTATTTGTCCATCTTGTTTGTGCACGTTTGTGTCCGTATCCTAGTCTATAGCACAAACCGTTCTTAATTTGTCGGCGCTTTGACAAGTCTGAGACACATCAAAGACGCACAAGTGTTATTCTTTATCTGATGAGATCAGAATAATCTAAATCGTGTATCGGTGGAGATTAGCCCTCACCGAGCTTTAGAATAATCATGATAGTTTGGAGGTCGTAGATCCGCCCAGTAGCGGAGGAAGAACGCAGGCTAGATCACTCCAAGTGCTCGATGCAATGTCTTTATCTCAGGACCGGAAATCAGCAAAGAGAGTGAGCCTTGTTGGCTCATTGCATATATAGACAGAACAAGGAACCTCCCAGGGAAGTGGTGTCACAATGACGGCTGCTGGCCAGCCCCATGTGACCTAACATGTGTCATTGCATCAGCTTAAACCAGACTTGATGGAATCCTGTATATCGCTCGATAATAATTAATATGTAGGTCACTACAATAATTTAATAAAATGTGCATGCAGCATTTTTATTGTGGGTAGATCTCGGCGTCTTGGTTATCTTGAAAGTAGCTTGCGAGCCAAAAATTAGTGGCTAAGCCTGTATATAAACTCTGCTTGTTTGAATTGCAGAATATGGTAAATCCAGATATTTAGTTCCTATTCTGTTGTAGTTGAATGAGAAAAGTAATCGCACAAAAGGCACTGTTGGAGTTCCATTGATTTAGAATTGTTTTTTTAATTTAAATTCACCTTTTTGTGTTTCCATCCGTACATATATCTTTTCCATAATTAACAATCAAGATTGTTTTGTGGACTGGGCCGAAAAAGGTATTTAATTGTTCAAAAATGTGTCAATAATTACTTCATTTAAAAAAAAAAAATAGAATCAATTTTGACAGGTCGAGTAAATGTTATCGCTTTAACTTTAAGATCTGACTGATGTTGATGCTGGAGTGACCACACCAAGAGATTAACCGAATGTTCGGCAGCAAATACGGATGAATAAAGCACTAAAAATATGAAAGTGAAGCAGACGTAAAGATATTAAAAAAAAGTTGTTGCTTTAATAATGGGCTTTTTTTTTACATTTCTGCCAAGGCACGGCAGCACCTAGTTGCTGCATCTGGTTACAGTAAACACCCTTGTGTGTAATTTCAAGATGGTATTTCGGGATGGCTGCATGGGCGGGGAAAAAAACAGCTCTTTTTATGAGGGTACTTGAAGTCCATCAACCTTTTCGACTTGTTCCATTAGCACTGAAAGGCTGAAGGCTTGGTGTCTTTTCTGTGGTTTAGTTTAATGCTGCCCTACTCAAACCCTTATCTTGGGAAGAAGACATGCCGCCGCATAACTGTTCTGAATGCACATTCTGTGGCCTATAGCCAGCATTAAAGAAAAGAAAAGGGTTGGAAAGATTACTTTTTTTTTCTTCCCGCCGTTTTTAATTTTTGACAGGCTAAGCGTGAAGGGTGGGGAAAGAGTGGGGAAGCAGACCTGCATTGTGCAGTATGCCGGAGACGAGCCAGCCCCTGAGAGGATTACTTTTAAAATATAATCCCTTACAGTTACTAATAAAAGAATGTCGCAGGTAACATAATCCCATTGGCACATTTCAAAGATAAACGAAGGGGTTACATTCTGGTACTTTTAGATTTAAATACAACTATAATACAATTAAGTCAACAATTGTATTCCCTGTTTTGTTACAAAATGGTCCTCTATATATGTCATATGGAATAATTAATAAATGGCTCATCATATCATCATCATCATCATCATTACCAATATAATAACTTCATCAGGTTAAGAACATGTATTGCTGTGGGAACAAAATGTTTCTTATACATATATTCTTAGTGTCTTCCGGGGTTCACATGGGGTACGCACCATCACATACAATTCACTAAAATGGCCTTGATTTGATTATAAAAAGTGCCTGTAATCCCATATCCCTAGATTGCATAGATGCAATTGTAAGGGACTACAGTTACCATACTTTTGTAATCTGATTAGTCATTACTATTGTGTTTGGTAGTAATCTGTTACTACCCAACCCTGGGTAGTAACAGAGTCATATCACAGTAGCTGCATTAAAAAATGAGAAAGTGTAATCTGAACTACATATTAAAATATGCAATATAGATTACAGTTAGATATGGATGGAATAAGGGATGACTGGATCATCCTGCCTGATCATTACTTTTATTTTGGACAAAAAAATAATATTGAAATTGATTTCCACGTTCAACTTTGAAATGACACACCGCCCATGACAGGACAAACAAAAATCTAGAGAAGAATTTCATTCTTTACTTTTTACATTTTTTTCATATTTTGCAAATTAAGTCTCTTCATAAATCTTTCCACCAAAATTTTAACCACGGTGGGGAAGATTACTCGTAAATGTAATCCTATATAATTACCACATTTGAAATGTAATAACATTTCAACGGTTTTGCTAACTATACATATACTTATTCAGAATGGCTTGTTTTTTAAAATAATAATTATATAAGTGCCTGTAATCCCATATTCTTGGAAAACGTAATTTCACTCTAGATCACACATTTTTAAAATTAATTTTAAATATGTAATGTAAGTAACCAACATTTTTTTTTGGCATTTTAATTCTTTTTTTTTAAAATTATTTTTAAAGAATCATTGTAATGCAATATTGACCTCTTCGCTAAAAATTAACAGCATTCAGACAAAAAGATGTGTTTTTCTACCCGCAGTACACTTGCATTATGTTTCATTTTGAAAAACCCTTGGAGAGTGGCGGTAAAAATACCCTCCGAGTTCAGTCGGGTTGTTTGCGTTAGCGCATGTGAGCTAGCCGTGGAGAAAGGAAGCCGATGGTGACTCACATGAGGTTGAGCAGTGGTAGAAAATGGAACACTCTCCAGCTGATGTGCTCCAGGACGTTGGATGCCAGGTTGCTATGCCAACAGAGAGAGAGAGAGAGAGAGAGAGAGAGAGAGAGAGAGAGAGAGAGAGAGAGAGAGAGAGAGAGGTCACACACACATTACTATTGGTGTTGGCCTGTGTAGGCTGTTGGTGTTGTGTCAGGGTTTTTGTCTAATTTCATTTGTTATGACCAAGATCATGTCATGATGTTGATGTGTTTGTCTCCATTAGTTTGTCACTGCACAAGTTTGTTGTGTCTAACCATGCTATGGTCAAACAAAGGTTTGGGGTGTCTGACCATGCTATGGGCCCCCCTCTGAAACTTTTGGGTATCGATTCAGACAGGCGTCGGCCTGTATATACACCCTGGGATAGCAATACCGACGGGCGTGGGGATAGAGACTGAGCCTTTGCGTTCAGCAAGGCCGGTTTCTTGATCTTTCTCTTTTTCTAGTCGTGAAGCTTGTTGCTTTTGCTGGATGCCCCGGGGGAAATCTTAAATACAACACACTCCATTCCTGCAGATGGCACCAGTGTTCCCTTTAGCATCATGTGCCGCTGTTTGGGATGCACCTGTACATAACCAATTTTCACAATCAGATGGCGAATCCAGTTCCAGTATGTTTTCACACTAACCGTAAACCTTAACTCTCACACTAGCCCTACACACTAACCCTAACCTTCCTAAGAATAGAAAAGACACATTATTTTAATCAGATCTGATCATTAGCAATGGTTATTTTTAACAGAGCTTCATCACCAGCTCGATTTGTTAATAAATGCATCAGCACAGGAAAAATCAAAGTAGACTATTTACTAGTATAAATGTACATGTTTAGTGCTATAGTCAACAAAATACATGACTTTCAAAATGTAAACTCTTTAAAATTTCCCAGCAGCAGCAGTGATCCTCCCTTCTATATATTTAGTCAATTGAACAAGTTAATCACGCATTAAAAACAATGATAATTGAAATAATGTTGTGTGGGACGCCTGATACACCGCTGTTGCCCCTTTAAGACATATTTGGGGCATATTGTCGTTCAATGCATAACCACCTTCTTGTCAACCACTCTCCCCTGTCTTTTCTGCACCTTTCAATGGGCAGCCCGGAAACGCTCGCTGTCTCCAGTGCACTCATCACACACAATATCCATCTCTCTCATTTGGTGCAAGCAAGATGTCTCCAAAGAGACAATTAATGGGCTAGAGATGAGCAGTTCATTGGCAGCGTGCGTGTCGTGTGTCGTGTGTATGAAATAAAATGAAACATTGAGCCAGGTCTCTGAATGGATGAAAAAAAGATAATGGAGGCTCAGCCTTGTGTATGCCCAAACAGAACACATATTCAACTACACACAAAGTTGCCCATAAACATCTACAAATGTATATATGCACACAATAACACACACACACACACACACACAAACATACACAATTACATAAGCACACAGTATCATGCACAAGCTTACACACAATTGTACGAATGCACACACAAATGCAAAAAGCACAGTCGCCTATGCACACATACAATCACACACAGTTGTATATCTGCGTAAAGCTACCCAAGTTTTTAAACAATACTCTCAGCTGCTAGATATGTGGATTTTTTTCATTATGTGTTCGACAGGCCCAGAAATATCTATGGTAACTTTGTAGATATGATATGTAGACAAGTCAGGTAAATAGTAACTTAAATGAAAATAGATAGATACTTGACTCATCCCCAAGGGGATTACATTTTCTTGTTAAGCTGGAGAAAGAATAGAGTAATATGCAGAATTGTGCTGCACTAACAACAATCATAATAATGTAAATAAAGATACCTGATTGAAAAATGGAAAAGTAATGGGGAAATGTAGTGAGCAAGAACCAACGCATCGTCCACGCATCGCACATCGTTAGATGTTGCATTGGGTCTGGGAAAATCAGGGAGCCGCCGCTCGTATCCGGGCCGGACCAATCAAATGATTTGAATGGAAACGTGGGCAGAGTTTGGTATGGGTGATGCGAGATGTGGGCGGAGTTTGGTGTAGAAGACGCGAGACGGGGGCGGAGTTTGGTTATCACGCCTCCACGGCACTTGTCCCACCCACTGCGCTGTGACTGGATAACACAATTTGATTGACGCTTATTTTGAAACGTTTTTCGGCACTGGCTTCACCAGACCCAACGATCGTTCTAATTGCATCCAATGCACGGACGATTCCTTGGTTCTGGCTCGCCAGGCTAGGGGAAATGGCACCATCTGCAGAAATGATGGCACCATCTGCAGAAATCCTGAAATGACACACAATATGTTTGCAGTACTAGCAGTAGCAGCCCCCATAACCATACACTCTCTACCTCATTGTTCCTGACCTAACATTTTGCACGGGCTGTTTGTGTATGGTTGGAACAGCATCAGGCTGCACGGGCTACTGTTTGGCATTCCTGTTAGTCCTTAAACTTTTGGCCTCTGCAATTATCTACCTGACCCTCCTCAACTTGGAGCAGGGTTGGGAAATTATGGTTTTATAACGGTAATGACCTCAGTAGAAAAACAAGAACTGTCAAAATGATTTGAAATCAAACTTAAGTTCGGAAAGAATTGTTCAAGTATACATGGGATTACTTGTTGTCTTTAAAAAATAAAGCTAAAGCTTTGTAATTGGTCTTTGTAATGGATGTAGAACAAGGCATCTTTTCATTTTTTTCTGGTAGGGAAAATAGATGCTACACCTCTTCAATTGCACTTTTAAGTGCACCAATTGTATTATTCCGGAAACCTTGCAGGAATTGTACTTTCCGGAACTGAATTTGCCATCTGTCTACCACTTATCCACAAGTACGGAAAAAACGCAATTATATAGATGAATAGTTTTTGAGTACTTAAATAAGCTAGAGTGCATATCCCTGTTGTTCGTCCCTGCGCACTGTCCTATCCATGTGTGTGCGCGTCGCTGAATGTCTGTCTGTGTGTGTGTGTGCGTCTGTGTATTATTGTATGTCTTTCAGAATCAGAACGAGGATACTTTATTAATCACATTTCCTACGTATCAACGCTCACTGGTATGCACTTGCACAATCATATAAAAAATACAGTTCATGTTCAAGGATTCTTGGTAATTGAACAAAATGTACCCAACATAATTGCATTGAATATGCACCGGTTTATGTATGGTCAAGTGTGTGTGTCTGTGCGCGCGTATGAGCAAGTTCTTCCAGTAAATTGATAACGGACAGGTTAATTATATATCTACCCACAAGGACAACTGAAAATAGAATAGAAATAGAAAATGACTGGAGTTCCAAGCAGCCATAGCTGGTTGTTGTTCGGTCTGCCCTATTCTTCAACTTCACAAAAAAAAATTAAAAAATAAAATAAGGTTTTCTTTTTTTTTTCCAAGTTCATTTTTTGGGGGGGTCAAGTGCCATTTTTCATTCTTAATTGAGAGATATAGTGACAGGATTAAACCGGAAACTGGGATGAAGAGTCGGGAGAGGGGATGCGAACGTGATATGACATTTGCGTGGTAGTGGAGTAAGCGGAATCGTCTACGAGCGGCCCAGTGGCCCCAGCTGCAGCTCGTATACAATCTACAGTCCCCCTCCATTTAAGACAGCGTCCCACCCTAGGTGGACGCCGTCCCAAAGTCTCAGTTCAGCCTGACCTCCTGGACCCTCCACGAGAACCCGAATCCGCCCCGGTGGACCCAATCCAGCCCGATATAGAGATGAGTACAGCATCGGAGGACGAATCCATGGACCTGATTAGATAGGGTTTTGTTATTGTTTTTGTCCACTGCCTCTAAAGGGCTAATGCAAGAGATTTCCATTAATACTCAGCTAAGATTTTGTGTTTACCAATAAAAATGGTTTTGTTAACCCTTCCTTTTTGTCCTCTGTTCCTTCAGTAATTCGTGACAGGTCTGTTCGGTCTGAACCCAGCAGAGATGCACGTCCATCTGTGTCTCCGGCAAGCCAATTATGTGAATCTGGTTCCAATGCAGTGTCGCTCTGCCGAGTCTGTAGCCTTCATGGAAGTCTGTTCCAAAGTCAACGCACCACCAAAGTGGAGTTGACGCTGGACATACTTCACTCGCATATTTCAGCATGGTGACGACAAAAAAAAGCAAAGCACCAGATATATGGGCAGGGGAGCAAAAAACACACAAATTGGTGGGCATAAGACAGCAACATCAAGACAGGTTGTGCATATTTTTAGTGTTAAGACAGTGCACTACAAAACACTTGTACACGGAGAGTTGTGAGTTCGCTCTCACTCACAGCATTCTCTCCTCCTTTCCTTTCTCAGCCAATGCTGAATAAAGCTGAAAATGTGGTGCGCACTTTAGCGCATCTGTTGCTACAGTTCCAGTTCTGGCAGCTGTGTTAACTGTTAGTACTATGTTATTTAGCCGGTCTGCTGGCATTATCTGGGAATAAGTTAAGCATCTTATGATTGTTATTCCTTCCTCCACATCTAATCATATGTACTTCTATTCCCAGTGGTGTATCTATCTGACAATGGCAGGCTGGAGTCCGATTTGGTAATGTTAATCTCTCCATCTAGCATGTTGCATGTGTGCGTGTTTACCTAGTCCAATGCACAACGCTCTTTATTCCAATCTCTCTCTCTTTCTGTTCTTGCGTTCTCTGTCTCTTCTGTGCTTGGGTTCATCATTCTGAATGACTTGTCGAGCAAGTCCTAGATTCCAACCACTGAGGCTAGCCAGTAAATAATCATAGTTGAGAGTTGTTTGGCAAGTGGACAATTTGACTAGATGTTAATTTGGGTGATCCCGATGTTTCCACTTTGTTCACCCTGCGGAAATATTTATGATGTGTAGGCCATTCGCGCTCGGAGGAATTATTTCATTACGGTCCGTCTTTAGTGCTGGATTAGTGGAGAGTTTGAATGGTATTTAAGACCATTGCTCTTTGCATATTTGATATTAATAAGTCACATCTGTTTCTGATATCCACCTTTTCCGCAACATAGACCTTTATTTATTTATTTTAAGTTATTTTTGGGGGGCGCAAGCATTTGGGAGGCGCAACCGTTTTTCATTTCTTTATTGAGAGAGATAGTGACAGGATTAAATCGGAAACTGGGATGAAGAGTCGGGGGGAGACACTGCAGAAAAGCCGGACAGGGGATTTGAACCTGTGGCACTGCTCGACCTATGGTTTGGGGGACGTGCTCTCTACCCGCTCGGCCACTGAGCGCCCCCTAGACCTTTTTTTTTTGCATTAATGTTTAAAGATCACAATATGTTCTGTACAATTTATATTTAAGAAGATTTTCGTCCACTAAACTAGGAAAATTGCGTGTTTGCTTCTTTGAAAATGATGTATTTTGTTTTGCACTGAAATATAAAAAAAAATCTGTAAAAAGATCTGTCTGAATGCTACTGCTAGTACTACTAATACTACTACTACTACTAATAATAATAATAATAAGAAGAAGTCCATTGGAATCTGAATCAATGCGTTGGCTTGAAAATGTGAATTGATTCAAAATTAAAATCTACCATGAATTAATCAGCCCTCTCACCTGCCCCCTCCCCTCTGCTGAGACGTGCTTGCATGCATCACCACACTTGGATATTGATCAAGCGATAATGGACCCTTAGTGCAGTGTATTTATTATGCATCAGTTGTCCCTGATAGGCCCACAAGCCCAGAGTAAAAGGGCGGGGCTGTTGTTGAACTGTTGTCTCAAATTTCTCTCTCTATCTCTCTCTTTCTCTCTGTCTCTCTGTCTGTGTCTCTATTTTCTCAGTTTCCCTGTCTCTCTCTAACTCTCCCGCTCTTTCTCTCTCACTATCTGCCTCTCTCTCAGCTGTTCTTTGACTCTGTCTCACGTTCTCGTTCTTCCCCGTCCTCTGTTTCGGTATCTCTCTCTCTCTCTGTATAACTCCCTCTCTCTGTCCGTCTATCTGTCTTTTTATGTCTCTCCGGTCTTACCAGCTCCCTCTGTCTCTCACTTCCTGTTTCTCTCACTATCTGTCTGCCTGTCTGTCTCTCTCTCTCTTTGTCTTTTTCTCTTTTTCTCTCTTTCTCTCTTTTTCTCTTTCTCTATGTCTCTCTCTCTCGGGTATAACTAATTTTCAGCCTCTCAGTCTTCCTGTCTCTGTCTCGTACTGTCTCTCTTTCCCTGTCTCTCTCTCTGCCTCTCACCCTTTTTGTTTCTCTGTCTCTCTCTCTCTCCCTGTATCAGCCCTATGAACCCACTAGACAGATGTAATAGTAATTTAAATAACATGTTTTAAAATATACAACAATTACTATCTTTTCAGATCAGATTAGATTGATTGGTCTCCAGTCATCGATGTATGACGGGCACATATGACGGGCACTACTACTTACACATACTGCAGCTTTGGGTTATACTTGAAGGCACCGGCTGAGATGATGCGCAGCTTGCAAAAGGTGATGGTTCTACATTGGCAGAAGAGAATGACAGTTGTCAGCACCTACACCAAGTCATAATTTACATCTAGTCTCTTTTTCAAATCCTGACGTGGTTGAACAGCTGGTAGGGTTTGTTTGGGTACTTCTGAAAGCAGAAAAATATAAAAATGTGCCAAATCAGTGTCCAACGCAGATGTTTTTGATGGTCCACCAAATATTTTGTAAAATATATAAAACATCAAAGCTTATAGATGGGTTTACGTGCGAAACACAAAACGCATGCCAGTTTAAAATCCGACCACTAGGTGTCAGTCTGTGACCAGTTACACATCACACCACTCACTCCGTTCATAATTTTGTATAAATATTGATGAAATACAGTCAAAATCTGACTTAAAGTTACGCAACGAGTGGTCACATGTTCTTCTGGACCAATGGGTGGCTGCTTCTTGTAGTTATTCCATTAGGAATGAGACGATGGAACGAGTTGCACTGATTATTAAATCATGCATTTGTGGGTCATAGATCCGCACGAGAGCATTTGGGTGTGGAATAGCACACCGCAAGTTACCACCACAATTTTTAAATAACCCTGTAGGTGTGTGTTCCCACCGAATAAGTGAAATGAAGTAAATGACACCGGAAGTAACGTTCGGAAGTATCTCCCGAACTCGTCTTACATTAAGGCACTGCCTAAATGTAATTCTGTAGTGAGGTGAAAAATTGTGACCACATTTTTTGATTGTTTATTTTATGCTTCATATGATTGTTTTACCTTCTACATGAAATAAATTTGATGTCTAATTTATACAATTGGGATGAATAAGTAATTTACGTAATAATTGAAGTGCTTAAGTAATAATTTAAGTGCTATTTGAATGAATTTCAATTATATTTTGATATTTATGTAAATGCTGAATACCCAATTAACAGAGCAAATTCAACTCATTTGGTGTAATGGCCCATATAGTTTTGCCTCAAAAAGTAATTAGACAACTGATACATTACTGTTACTTTACTATAGTTTATTTTCGTTTCTTTTAACTATATTCAGCATTCAGGTTGACCGACCTTAATGAGTCAACAGTTTAGTCAGTGGCTTTTTCAACAATAACTTACTGAGTAACCACTAGTTAAGTAATTCATATAAAACAAGAAACAAATGTGATTACTGCTTTGGAAAATGTAAGCACTAAGATTATAATTCAATTCAAATTTATTTATAAAGCACATTTCTTTTCATCCGTAAGGGAAGACCAAAGTGCCGTACATTGCAGGCAAAGGGGACGGGGGGGCAGAAGGACAGAGTACACCAGAACAGGGATAGAGCAACCCCAAACAAGCGTTACAAACTGCCAATTGAAATAATTAGAAAGCTAAAACTGATTGGAATAAAAGATAGTAAGATACAAAAATGATAAAAGATAAAGATGGAAGAGATAGAAAAACAAGTAAGAAATAAGGTGAAGTAGAATGAAATCAAAGATAGCTAGAAGTGACATCTCTATATAGACTCTTACAGGTTTCTGAGTTCCCTGTAGTAGACCAGGTCTATATCTGAGATGTTCTCCAAGTGGACTTGGTTCTCGATGTATCTGTGAAAGTAGAACACAGTTAGATGGAGCTCAATTAAAACTAAAAAAAAGCATCATCAAGTCAATGACACTATGACTTATTCGAGATTCAAGATTTATTGTCATTTTACATGAAAAGCAATCCAAAATGATTTAAAAGCAGCTCCTCAGTGGAAAAAAACAAAACAACAACAGCAGTGACAAACAAGACAGCAGGGAACCATAAAAGGATAAAAGAAATAAATAAATAAGTGGTTAAGAACCAGTGAGAGTCCCTTCATTTCATGTTCAACAGTCTTATGGCACTGGGAAAGAAGTTGTTTGTCAGTCTAGTTGTATCATGTATAACTCATAATATTGAATATTGAGTTGGGACAACTTAAAAGATTTAGTTGTGTTGACTCAAACAAGTTCACAGCTAACTTACCTCCCAATAATGGCTTAAAATCTTGAGGCAGCTATTCAATTTGAAATGAACCGAAGTAGGGCTGCAACTAACCATTATTTCAATAATCAATTAATTGTTGATAATTGAAACGATTAATCGACTAATCGGTCTAATGATTTAAATTTAAATGTAGTCAATATGGGTATTTGTACAACAATTTAGTTACAATTGAACACAAACTTAAAACAAGTAATTGTTACTCTAATATTTTTTTTTCATCAATAATGTTGAATAATTATCAACCATGTTTTGGATTTTCAGAGATTATTAAGTGAAATTAAATTTGTTTAGACCAATATAGGTGGTGGTGTCAGCAAAAAACTGCTGACAATATCAATGAAGTGACATTCCATAAAGGGCTTTTTTTTTTTTCAAGAGAAGGGAACGGCTGCCCTAGTCAGCACCACGGATAGCGACTATCTCTCACCCCTCACTCTCTCTAACGAGGCATGAGGCTAACTACAATGGACGTAGATAGACTGCCATCCACTGGCGATTAATAGCATTTTACCATGGGTAAAGCAATAATAGAAGACTAAACGCACAATGTTATGCAAATATCGGTCTCTGCTTGTTCGTCTGACCGTGATGCTAACCCCAAAATGTCTGCCACCCCTCTGTCTGACTGTCTATCACCTGCCCATGGGTAATAAATACTATACCTTTAAGTAATTTTACGTCAACTTAATGGCAGTGGAGAGTTGACTGTCAACACCACTCAAATCAAACTTTATTTATATAGCACTTTTCATGCAGAGCAATTCAAAGTGCTTTACAGCAACATAACAAAGCAAAACAACGAGAAATAAAAGGAAGGGAACACTTGACCCCACCCTTCCAAACCCATTAAAACAACCATACCCACATACAAATACAAGAGCACACACACACATATATACACACACAGGCAATGTTGACTGTTGACTGTATATAAATATGGACGTCGCATTCGCTTCAGCCGCCATGCTGACTTCCGTGTGCTTCTAGTCGAGTGGGCGGAGTCGACTACCAAAAGCACAGAGCCTATGGGATTTGCAATAGAAATATACCAATTTTAGCAGGCCGTTTAACGTTTAAAGATCGTTTCTAATTGATGTTTTAATGTATATTGTCGGGATAATTAACGGTTCATTGTGTGAGGGGGTTCATAATTTCACAAATGCGTCAGATTTGGCGTTGGCGCCCCTAGCGGACAGTACCACCGGAAGAAGTCGCGTGTGGGGTGTCTCTCTCTCATATACTGTATAGCTCTCTCTATCTCTCCTCGTACCGTATATATGGGTACTTTCAACAATGGCAGTCGGCGGGAACATAAAAATTGATGAAAGCAATGGGATGACATCATGCACGCTGCGTCTATTTTATATAGTCTATGGTCAGCACCTACAATCAGAGGCATGTCATTAATATGAGTAATTTCGGAACTGCCAGGTCAACAGGCGCTGACTTATTCTAAAGCGTGTAGCTTGTTGGCTGCAAGTCAAACAGCCACCGTCGGTCACCAATCACCTCAGTCAGCCAGCATGGGGGCACCAGCAGGGTGCGCGGCTACAACAACATGGTACGATTACAGACTAATCAATGCCCCCGCGGCTTCCCACCTCACGGCCAATAAAGCACTAATGCACATTGTGGAAGGCAGAGGAAAAACACACATTTTCTCTTTGCCAGCTCCCAGACCGACAACAAGCGGGAAGTCGATCTCTGTGCCAGTACAAACTGGGTGGGACACGTCACCGCACAAAGATTAGCCAATCGGTAATCGTTTAAATAATAAGAAACAAAAATATTCATAGGTTCACGTTCATCTCATCAACTTTAAATATAGTCAAATATGGTTGTTATTGAATGCATACTTGAGATGCAGTAATGTTTTTTTCTCACCCTAAGGCATGCTTCATACTCTGCAGATATGAACAAAATTCACCCCTCAGTAGTTGCCTGCGTCGTTCGTGATCTTACTCTATTGGGTTGTTGTTACTCAGTGCACCCAGGAGAAGGCGATTTTGTGTTCTCCATTTAGCAACTGTGCTCCCTAAATAGTGAGACACTTCTTGGCAGCACATCCCCTGAACCTGTTGGCGAAATTTAGCGAGACAGAGTGACCGTAACCAGTAACAGAAGGCGTGGCAAGTCAATAACATCGACATCATCTCGTCTGACTGTGGTTGGAGCTGGTGCAGCGCTTGTGACAGACAACTGTCTCTCCCTTTGTTCAGTGAGCATGGGCCGTCCTATCGGTTACCACACATGAAGTTGCACAGCTGAAGTGATACACCACCAGTAGTGCAAGACAGGGTTGTAGTGAGCACAGTTGTGGGTATTGTTACTTTTGATTGTTATCCCATTAGGTCACTTGTTATTGACATTAAAAAGTAATCTGTTACATTATTGGATTACTGATTGAAGCATTAATTAGGAATAGGATTCATACCTGTTTCACAATAAAATTAAAAAGTGCTTATGTATACACCAGGACACAAGGTTCCGCCTCAAGTAGATTGGAATACACTTGAAGCGGGCCAAAATAGGTGGTCTACGGCAATCGGAAACGAAGCCATGCGACAAAAGCGACCGGCCCCACACACCTTGACATCGGACTGGACAGACGGCACCCCCAGTGGAAAACCGCCCCGTGGCCCTGACGGAACCCCACCAAGGCGCCTCCACAGCCCCTGATGGGCTGCATACGGATCCGTTGCGGGAGACTTGGCCGGTGCAGCGAATGCTAATAATAGGAGGTATAGAAACTAGGGCTGTTAATCTTCCCTCAAAATGGGATTCAAAATTGTAATGATTTTAATTAGAAGTTAATAGTTTTTAATTATAATAGTCAAATTTGGCGGCATTTAGCTAATATTTTTACCTGTAAATGTATTCTTACACGTGCACTCCCTCTGTTTTTGCGGATTCATCACGTCCATTTCCTGGATCGGTCTTCAGTGGTGCCCCAACAGTCAGCCAGACTCCGGGATGTATGTAGATAGTAATGGTATTCAGTTAACAGAACTTGCGACTACAGATTACGGACTGGTCCTCTTAACATGAGGACCAGTCCATAATCTGATGATGACTACTTGTGATCCCCATCCTGCCTGCTAGTTTTGCCGTTTGGCTAACATATCTAAGAGCAGGGAGGGGAGTCTATTTAGGCCCAGGCGTGTTCTGACCGCTCTCTTTTTTTCCTCCAGACACCCAAGGACCTGGATGACAGTCAGTAGGTTTTTGCACACACCACTGTACTTTCACTACATCCAAGCATCCGCCACACTGCAGATTTTTGGGCAATGATTATTTTCACATTTCAGTTTACTTGGTTACATTTAAGAAATATAATTTTGATTTGGTTACCCTTGTGTGTTCTCCGCTTTTTGTGAGATTCCTTGCCGGATTGTGCCACGACTTCTTCTTTTTATCCCCAAAACGCGCAACAGCATAAAGGATGTTCTTTTTTTTCTTTGTTTTTTCCTTCTCTTTTTTTTCTTTTAACATGTTATTATGTTTAGATATAATTTGTCAAATATATGTTGTGGGCCTTCGATCATCAATCAGAATGTCTTGGCTTGGAACCCATTGGCACTGAAAGGGTTATATTTCAGATTACTTTGTAAAGGTTGTTTTGTTTTTAATGATAGTGCCTTTAAAAAAACAACATTGAAAGTCTGCTGGTCCTCAAGTAGCACAGCACACAGTAGAAATTGATGATCAGAAAAATATCATCTTTTCAATTATTTACTGACATTTCTACTTTGCAGAATTTTCTAAAATGTCGAGCGCCAGTTGAGCTGAGCATTAGGTGACGAGTGTGGCGTGTGATTGACAGGCCTACATTTTTTTTCTTTTTTTTTTAATCTTCAAACTTGTGTTGTCAAAAGGGACAAGGATGCCACAGACTTGTCAGCATGTTTTATTGGGTTGAATAAAAGCAATCGTTTTTGTTTTTAAAGAAACAAAATGATGCTGAGCATAGTAAATGCATTGCAAGGAGGAAGAACTGGGTTCATAATTGAGGTGTATGAGTGTATGATTGTATAAACAACCATAATGATATAAAACTTGTATATGGATATATGTATATAATAGGTATGTATGAATATATAAAAATATTATCTTTATTTGTTAATGTATATTCTGTGTAATTATATTGTATATAGATAAATGTGATGTGAAAAAAAAAATGTGAAAAATAAGTCTTGACTTCATCCTACTCCTTTTGAACATGTCCAGACTTTTGAGTTATACTTTTTACTTGGAGATTTACTTTGCTTATTTTAGTACTGATTTTGACCCACGACCTTGCTGGTCTGATTTGCCTTGTGTATTTTTCTTATTCTTTTCCATTTAATTGCCTTCTCAATTGTCTCTAATTTGTTTGACGTGTTCAAATAAACATTCATAGATGTCATAGATTTCACATGCTCTATCTTTCAAGTACTGTGAAATGACTTTGTTGCATTTTTAGTTATGTAGATTTGATTTGTAACAAACATAGCAGTAAAAGACTTAATAACTACTGTAAAGCAATTACAGTAATCTGATTAGATGTAGTCCGTTACCACTCCCCTGGCCCTGTGAGTGGATTGGGTTAGCGTCAGACCGGTGGGCTTGGCTGATTGGATTGACTGAAGTGGATTATTACGGCAGCTATTGTCCCAGGGGAAGTAAAGATTAGGGAGGTGGATGGGAGCGAAATTCTATAAATGTTATTTACGGCAGCCTGCTTACCAAACACAAGTGTGTAGCAGACACGTATAGCACAGGGGCGGTGCCAGACCCCCAGTATGCACTTCCCATAGCCTCTTTGAAAACTGATATGAGGATACGAAGAGGTATTTCATTCCAATCAATATAGACGATTTTTATGCGAGAAACTGAAATAGAAAATAAAAACACATAAGTTATAAGTGGCAAGAATCTATGTGCGTAACATGTTATGAAGTTGCTTCGGCCAGGGTCTTTGTGTTTAACATGTCCTTATATCAGGCAGGGCTACTCCCTGCAATCAGAAGCACCACTGCATGTGGGAAAGCATAGCTGAAAGATAGCTGTCATATTGCACTAAAACTGTTATCAGCGTGCTTTCAAAGATACAGTAAATAAAATATAATTGAATCAAAGTGTGTGAAATTTTGGAAAAATATTTATGATTAAAATCTTTGATAGTTGGAGAATTTTGCCAGCGTGTGGAGCAACAAAGTGCTTACTGGCATGTGCACTCTGCACGAGCAGTCACAGCCACAACACTTTCTCTGTAATTATTAGCCATCGACTCAGAGACAGAGGTGATGCCTTTTAGTTCAGGCCGAGACAGAGAGCAAGACAGCCGGCGAGAGTGAGAGAAGGAGAGTGACAATGTAAGAGAAAGGTGTAAGAGAGGTGTGAGAGTGGAGGTGACGGGGGGAGATTATTTGAAAGGACTGTTGGCAAGACTGTCTACATTTATTTTATGATTTGTGTCACTTCGACTGGACACTTGAGTACGAATGAATCTTCCCTGTTCCTGGTGTGTTGCTGTGACATACACATACTTTCTGTCCAATTTTAAAAGGGACTTTTATATACTATGTATGTATTATATATATGTGTGTGTCTATTTTTTTTATTTAACAATGACTTTCTTTTTGCTACTCTTCATAAAGTCCAGATTTGTGGAGTGCAGGCTCAATAGTTGTCCTTTAGACAAATTCCCTCTGTAGTTTGTTCGGCATCTTCATGGGCCTTGAGGAACATCTAGCAATAGAATGCCAACAAAGTTGTTTCAACTAGTTCAGAGAGCTAGGCTGTTATCATTAGACCCTGCCTCCCAAGGGAAATGTATGGGATTGGCAGTTTAAAGGCATTTAACAGATAGATTAAATGCAGCACAAACAGTTTAGCAGTCCGTTTTAGGTGCCTCACAGCAAGAAGGTCCTAGTTTAGAATCCCCAGCCCACCGTCCATGTCCTTTCTGTGTGGAGTTTACATGTTTTCGCCCTGTCTACATGGGTTTCCTCCGTGCACTATCTTTCTCCCACCACCAAAAGCATGTTCTACTTGATCTGCGCCAGCCAGTGCCCCTGGCCAAGGGACTGGCTCAGAATCTGGAATTGGTCCCCGTGTGCTGCACTGCGACTGCCCACCGCTCAGGGCTGGATTAAATGCGAAGGGGTAATTTCACTGTACATGTGTATGTACCGATATGTGTGACAAAATAAAGTACTTTTACTGATTAATGATGAATGACACTGTACTGACACTGCCATGATCACACCTTAAATAGAGTACCGCTGATTGTTACAGCTGATCCCGCGTACAGGCAAGGCGGCTCAGTGCAGAGGGGAGGCCTACTACTCCAGGAGAAAGAGTGAAAGAAAAGAATAAAGAGACAGAAATGGAAGCGTGCATGAGAGAGAAGAGCTAACAACAACAACAGGGAGGCTTTCATTGTCGAGTCTGAATTGTGCGGTGACCATAGGATGCTGTGCCGGCATTGATGACGCAGCGGCATTAACGTGTTGCCATTTCCTTGATGCTCGCGTAGAAGAATGCAGCAGCCGTGCCGGTTTGCGAAGCGGCTCAAGGACGGCGACGGATCAATGTGCTGCACACAGACTCGCAGACATTGAAAAACTATCGACGTTCTCCACGGCATTGCCCGCAAGCCGGCACGACGGCCTGGAGAAGACAGGAGCTTTGCAGCTGTCTATTCAGTTCTAACAACACTGAGAATAGGTTTTTCATATGCTCTTCTTAATTTCCATAGTCAATTACTGTTATGATCAGTACTTGATGGAAAACTGAATCATATGATTATGGTTTAGGGTTAATAATTGCAAGTATGTCCTTATTGATATTTGTGTTTTAATTATATCAAATACCCTAAACCATGAAATATGACATGTGCAATATTCCTACGTCTTCAATCCAATCCAATCTGTGCTTGGTGTGGACTCATTCACACGGCGGCGCAGTGGTTAGCATTGCTGCCTCACAGCTAGAAGGTCCTGGGTTCGAATCCCAACCCAGACAGGTCCTTTCTGTGTGGAGTGTACATGTTCTCCCCGTGTCTGCGTGGCTTTCCTCCGGGCACTCCGGTTTCCCCCACCACCAAAAACATGTTCTAGTTAACCTGCTATATATTATATTATATATTATATATGTGTGTATGTGTGTGTGTGTGTGTCAATATTTAGTGCAATTTTAGTGCAACCTCGCCATTAGAGATTATGCCCCAAGGAAATGACAAATCCAAGTGGATAATCCTATAATTTTCTTCTTTTTTCTCTAAAGTCGGCTCGGTGATCTTGGCAAAGCCTCAGCTAAAGCTGCAAGCCGGGACGATAATTATGGCTAGTTATATAATTATCACCATTATACGAAGTGAGTGAGAGCACCGCTACTACCATACACAATGGTCTCCATTTTGTTCTGCGAGTTTGACAGTCTGTAGTGAGGGCCAAGGCGAAGTATGTACAGCACTGTACAGCTGGACTTGAAACAAGTTGTCAAGGAAGCTTTTACGGATAGATATGTGACGAGGGAACGGTTCTAGCTATAGCATTATAATAGAGTGTGTATATGTGTGCTGTGCACGCTGGACCATGCGTGAGTGTGTATGCGAACGTGAGTGTATGTGTGAACAGATGTCCGCCATGTAGTCAGTTGTATGTTCCGGTCCAAGTCAAGTAGAGTAAAGCATTGACTAGATCCTCCGCTCTACTCAGGACCCCCCGGACACAACCCCACCAGTTTTGTACTGTGAGTGCTGCTCAGAACTTACTACTTACTACTTAGTTCTACGGCTGCCATTGCTCCACACTCCAAAACAGTCCCTGTTTTCAATGTGCAACCTCCTTGCCGAGAATGTTACGGGAGTTGACATACAAGATAAGTCATGTACAACGACGATGAATCAGTAAATATTCCTGCTGCTCTTGTCCTGGTCAGATCGCCGTCAGATCACATATAACGCTGACCACTATCCATCATGAACTTTCTCGCCAGAGATGCACTCGCAGCCACTTCTGTTTGCAAACATCAAAATGATAAATGGTGGTATATGCGTACTGCCACCAACATCATGGTAACGCATTTGCGTACCTATTTTCATCCATGTGTAACAATAGTTAACCAGACACAGACTAGACCTCTCACTGTGTGTTCTAACCAGACGGGAACAAGACGGAAAAAAATTCACTTTGGAAGCGTGTGACGCATTGCTTTTTATTTTAATAGCAGCTTGTGTAGACCATCAGTGAAACCGTGCAAGTCAAATCTCCCTCCCTCTACATGGCGTGCAGCAGCAGCAAGTCCATGTCTCTTATCAAAGGACGGAATAATATGTGGAGTAGTCAATATACGATAGAAAACACTTGTGTGTTAATACAGTTTTTTGTAGATGTCAAATAGGCCTGGGACGATTTACAATATGATCGTCAATTGTGATCACCTCGTGATCGCGCTCACTAATCGTGCATTTTGGTGCATTTCTGTAGCCTAAAAGTAATATAAAAGTGTCTAGATGTTTTGTCATCAGTGACCCCATGGCCTCGGTGCAGGTTTGCACTTTCTGAGAGCTTCTAGTTTGGCATGGTGTGAGTTTAGTGTTGGTTTTATGTATAAGCTTTGACATCGACATTAACATTGGTGCATGCACTCAAATAAATGTGTCGTGACCATCACAATATGCTCCACCAATGCACAGATGTCGACCACAGATTTCGACTGACGCTGCCCATGAAGTGACATGCGTCACCAGAGCACAATGTTTCCACTGATTCGCACACATTACAACATTGTATGATAAGAGTCCCGTGGGAGTACATGTGATGTCACAGGGGACAATACTTTTATCCTGGGTAATTAGGCTTTTAACCTAACTAAACAACAATGCCCCTATGACCAGATGTACAACATGATTTTTAATTAGGCTCTTATCCTCAGCTGAAGAATATGCTTAAGCACTGCTCAGAATCAGAATAACTTTATTGCCAGGCCGTGTACATGGAATTTGTCTTCGGACAATTGTTAGCACCCTGCTACAGTAACAGCATATGTAACACAACAAAGCAAACAAAGCAAAGCAGTCTCTCTCAGTCATTCTCAGACGAGCTTCCGGCGGAGTTTCCAATGCAAAGCAGTAGTATTGGCAAAGCCAGCATCAGTAGTAATAGAAATTCTATCTGCTACACATCATATTACTCATAGAGTTCATACATTACACTCAGCAGCATCCCCAGCACCACCATGTTTCTGTCAGCTCTCAAGCTCTGAATTGATTGATTGATGATGAAAAGCTATGGTTTAATCTGGAAAAGATTTGATGACGCTGTCATGCGATAGGTAAATGTCTATATTCTAAAAGAAATTGTTGAAAATTATGTATTTTACTAACGTGGTTTTTAATTAGGCTCTTAAACATTTTATCTATCTATGGTTTTACAAGGCGTGAAAGCCTGCTTTCAAGGGAGGAGTAGCAGGTGGATTGCGGCATTCCTCCACCTGCTCTTCGTCTCCTGGCGGAGATTGAGACACGCGGTATTGTTTACATTCGTCGCATGTGAGTGTGTGCACACTTGACCATGGCACTGGATGCACTGGCGTTCCCAGCAGCGGAGCATGCACACATCTGGGCGTGTGTGGTTATCAACGCGGGCTGCTTCGCTCTGTGTGTTTATGTGTGTGTATGTGTGTGTGGTGGGATTAGCGAAGTCTCTGAGGATGCCTCTGTAAGGAGGATTAACTTGAATATTTCTTTTATATTCTCGATACGGACCATTTCTACCACCTATCTACTTTTTTTCGTTCATCTTTAAATTGAGGTGTGTATCAACAGTGCACACTTGACGCAAGTGTCAACCTGCGGTCGTAGCCACGAATGCTCAAATGCGCGTGCGTGATGCATGAGACGGGCGTGGCTGACACCCGAGGTCGATCCTCCAGCATTAACCAACTCCTCCCGCAGACGCACAAGTGACGTAATCGCTGGGTCGTAATACACCCTGCCCCGTGATGAAGAACTACGGATAGTACTTCTTCTGAATCATTCATCATCATTATCAGCCGCAAAAATGTCCATTATTATAATAGCAGGTGCAAGCTTTTTTCCAACCTTTCATTATCATTGCAGCATGGGAGCACGTCTATTTTTGCCAGTGTTTCGATCATCATCAGGAGTACTAGTTTAGTTCACTTGTTACCAAGTGTTTTCCCCATATTTTTTTTCTCAGCTTTTGAACGCCCCTAGTAAATAAAAGCCCATAAAGCTAGATCCCCATGAATGCCCCCAACCAGTTATGAATACCATACGAAATGCATTTTGTACTGTATTTTTTTTGTCACATAACTAGCAGGGCAGGACAAAAATAGCACATGTTTGTAGTCGGATAATATCAACATATTTTCACATTTGATGTTTGTACACCCTGTGAATCGACATCCAAAAGCGAAGGTAAATTTTAAAGTGTTATTGTACTCATAAGCATTTTTTGGGACCTCCAGGAAGTTTTTTTTGGTCCGAGCTCAGGCTATTTTTCACTTTATTGACAAGTTTAAGAGGATATGGTCGATGGGTAAAGGGAACACAAGACTCCTCAATCGAGTG
Source organism: Bregmaceros cantori (assembly GCA_900302395.1). Classification (NCBI taxonomy): domain Eukaryota; kingdom Metazoa; phylum Chordata; class Actinopteri; order Gadiformes; family Bregmacerotidae; genus Bregmaceros; species Bregmaceros cantori. The sequence continues at coordinate 9,436 of OMKY01096508.1, read as the reverse complement.
CATTGCAGTGTCCTGCCTAACCGACTGACAACTGACTGCCAACCATTGTCACATCAAGAATTTTACACTGATGTTTGAAGGGCCACCATATATTTGGTACAAAACATATCAACACATCACAGCATACAATGTAAAGACAAACAAATGGACAATGGGTGTTTTTTACCGTTACTTTTACTGTTAGTATGTTTTTTGTATGATGCCTACAGAAGTCCTATGCACACCATGGCACTGCTCTGAGCAAGACCATGTTCAGAGCAGTGCCATTGAGGATTTGTGCTAGATAGGATCATGTGGCTTGTCATTTTAATAGCACCACTCCCTCCCCATTTCTTATTTTCATTTGGGGCAACTGCCAAACCTACCGCCCAGTCTAATGAAGGTGCCTTGTTCCCATACACGGGCATGACGTCTTGTTCCCAATTGAGTGCATGACAAATATGCATGTACACACACACACAAACGCACACACGGCATTCCCGTGAGTAATTTGTCAGTGTGCCTTCACGTGTCGCAGTATATCATAGTGTATTGATAAGCAGAGCACGACCAGCCGTGGTCGCTCTGGACTGGCCCGCTACGCCATGTCGCCTGGTAACAGGCTACATGTAATCATGTTACCGTAATCAGATTACAAAAGGAAGTAATTGTACTCCCTTACAACCAGGGCTCCGAACCGGTTCAAGGAACGAGACCCGAAAACAAACGGAATTTGACGTAATTTTATGAGGAGCGGAAATGAAAAATGAAAACCGGTTAAAAACTTTTTTTTTTTTTCGTTCTTTATTTATTTTAACATATCCTATGTCTGGGAGACTATTTCTGTCCACTTTCAGTCAGTCATCAAGCCCCATGCACCTTGGGCTCCATCTTGTGGACAGACGAGGAAGTGAATGTAATGACGTTAATACAGTGAAGTTTGAAAGTCCACCAAAAATATTTTGTATAAAAACTGCATCTAAAGTTAACATTGCACAATATAAGGAACTTAAAGAACGAACAAAACAAAACAAAGTGTTCCGAACCGGTTCAGGACCAATATTTTGGTGGCAGAACGGTTC
>OMKY01096489.1:0-10869 GCA_900302395.1 Bregmaceros cantori | reverse complement strand
GCGGCAGCAATAGCTGTAGAAGTTGTAGTAGTAGTAGTAGCAGTAGTATTACACCATTTTCTAATTTTATTGACAGCATTAGTGCTCTATATGCTGTCACACATGTTGTGTGTGCTGTGATCTAAGCCACAACAACGAGGCCCCTATATTAAAATACTGTTAAGCAGAAGACAAGAAAGTTGCCGATTGATTCGCCCTGCTAATGAGAAAAGATATGAAGGATAACGGAAGGATCAAAAGTGTGGGAGATAGAGAGAGGCATATAATGATATATATATATATATATAATAATGAGAGGAAGCTGCAGAGAGAGAGAGAGAGACAGAGGGAGATATACATACATACATACATACATACATACATACATACATACATATATATATATGTATATATTAAATATGGATATATAAAGAGAGATATAGATATATATATATATATAGAGAGAGAGATAGAGATAGAGAGAGAGAGAGAGAGAGAGAGAGAGAGAGAGAGAGAGTATTGAACCAACAGGATTTCTGTTCCAATATGTCCAGTGGCTGGGTCTATTATAAAGTGCCCAGAGAGTGTGCCAGAAGGCTGTGTTTAAGTTATGAGCGCTGCGCGTCTCCCCATCCGTCTGAAACTTCAATGAGACCGATCTATGTGGCGCCCACGGCCGCATCGACTCCATACAAGATGTAACACTTTCTGAAGGAAACAGACATTATCTCCACTCGCTATTCCACCGTGTCGATGGGTTGAAAGTACAACAAGGCAGCGTTTTTAATCAGAGTGTTGTATAAAGTTGTATCAAGTAAAGGTACAGTTTAAAGGTCTTCCAGGTGTCATGGTTGGCAACGCTACAGTGCTGCAGTCCCGGAGGTTACTGTTTCACTGTTTGCCACTACGGCCTTGCTGAATGAATGGATGAATGAATGAATGAACTAGAGATTGCAAACCTGCGCCGTAATGGTACAAAAAATTGTACTTTTAGTGCTAGCAGTATGTGTGGCAACCCATTATCAATGCAAGTGCTCCTAGAGTAGCGCGATTGCAATTAACGCCACCGGCGAACATGCTCAAGCACAAGCCAACTACACTTCCCAGCGGCCGTTGCGACCCAGCAGTCAATGTTACTTATCGGCTACAGAAATGCACTAAAATTTATCAATTCTTCCATTTGTCATTTCCAACAACTCTGCAAAATTTAATCCAGATCCGTGCACAACTTTTTCAGTTATGTTGGGGACAAACCAACTAACCAACGCAACAGAAAACATAACCTGCTTGGAACATATAATGAATGAAATGTATTTAAGGACAGACAGTACAGAGTCATTAATCATTGTGACATGGTACATGACACAAGAGATGATAGTCATTGCAGCATGGTTCATGAGACATGAAGATATGGTTATACAACGGGATTAACATTGCTGACCAGATTTCAGGACAGAGTTATGCTAAACCACGAACACCCGTAAGCTCTGCTACCTATTGCCCAGCTCATGCCCAGCAGGGCGAGCTGGAAAAATCAGATTCTGCAGTATCTTATGGTTTAGTTCCATTATTAGTGCGAATCAGACACGTCATCTCTGCCGGGGACACATCCCACTTGCTTTATCCGATGAGCTGTTTTGTCCCCACCACTTTTGCCAACCGCTACAATACCCCCCAACAAAATAGTAAGAATAAAAGTTCAAAGAAAGAAAAAAAGAAAATTACAAGCGGCAAATTAATCACAGGCGCCAATGGATGGTGATTTTGAGGCTTCTGAAGCATCGAAAGGACAAATCTCGACACACCGGCTGAACACAATAACGCTGACCTCTGGTGGTTGTTTAATGGAAGGCTACCTTAAACTGCTGTCATTTTTTGGGACAATATCCCTTCAATACGAGTCATCGGACTAAATCAATTCATTTTATTTATCATGATACCTCAAATCAGAAAGTAATAGGACTAACTTGTACAAACCATAGCTACTTCCTTTCACCATATGCATGCACAGAGGAACATTGGAGAGAAATTCTTCTCGGGAAATCCCGGCGCAGAGAACAGGAAATCATGACAAATAGGGATTGCCGTTGACTGTTCCTGAACTGTGGTGGACTCCGACAAACCCAAGGGAAGCATAGCGATGATGAGTGTACATTTTTGTGGTCACTGGAATCCAGTTACAAAAAAAAAAACTGTCTACTGTGAATGGAGTTTTGAGATTTTGTCGTAGCCGGGGGAATTGTGGTTGTTGTCCGGAATCGTACTGTGCCCTACTGTACGAGGTCGGTTCACCTTGCAAGGCGATACGCCGGGAAAAGGAGCTGCCAGCGGACCTGTCTGCTGCCAGCGGACCTGTCTGCTCGGTTCAGGAAGAAAGGCGACAGGTCGGTCGGGCGACACAGCCGCTGCCCTGAGAATGTGATGCAAACGATATCCCTTATCGTTCCCATCTATGCATCTCGCTGCCAAAACAAAACGCTTTGTTGGATCCAGTCTCTCCGAGGTATTGTGTTGCACTGTCGTAGCGTAGCAGCCGTCCCAGAGCAGAGCTCTTAAATTATACAGAAAACCTACGCGACCTTGGGGTAAACACCACGCCAGTTTTTTTTCTCTGCCAGAATTTAGAGTTAAGCCCCATTTGTGCTGGCCAAAACCCCCATGTCAACACCTGCTATCATCTGGCTTTTGTTGGCAGTTGCGAAGGCCTCCGACCTGGCGTTCCTGGGTTAGACGACTCTGGATAGGGTTTGTTGTCGGCTTCTGACTCCGGGGCGGTCGGTGGTTTTTGCGAGGACAGCTGGACGCAACCACTTTTTAACAAAGGGGTGACGTATTGCGGACGGTCGGGCCGCTGGTAGACCAGGCAGCAAAAATGCTCCATGGCTCCGTTCTCATGGATGTTTGTGTTGTTATGAAACAGGGGGATTGCGTTCCTCCCTCGCAGTGTGTACGTGATATTCAGCCGAGCTTTGTTTTGTGCGCGTCACACATTCCACCACGAATGACCGTCATTCATTCAATAAATCATTCAGGGTGAGAGAGAGACCAGGGTCACAGCATTTTCTGTCAAACACATAATGTAATTTACTCAGTTCAATATTTTTTTTTCTGCCTTCTTTATCCAAATAAACTACATTAGATCAAATTGATGTTGCAAAGACAGACCAGAAGTCAGACATTTTCGCCAATCACAAGTCATTTTGATGATTTGTTTGCTATCGATAAGTGCACATTTATAGCTGAGATGAACATGTTTCAGCAAAATCGCTATTAACAGTCGACCATCCGACAATCGCAGCCAAACTTCTCCAACCACAATAAAACTTCATCTGTCCACAGCTAGCATCTGTCCACAGCTAGCATCCTTCCACAGCTAGCATCTGTCCACAGCTAGCATCTATCCACAGCTAGCATCCTTCCACAGCTGGTATCCTTCCACAGCTAGCATCCTTCCACAGCTAGCATCCTTCCACAGGTAGCATCCTTCCACAGCTAACATCTTTCCACAGCTAGCATCTGTCCACAGCTAGCATCCTTCCACAGCTAGCATCTTTCCACAGCTAACATCTGTCCACAGCTAGCATCCTTCCACAGCTAGCATCTTTCCACAGGTAGCATCTGTCCACAGCTAGCATCCTTCCACAGCTAGCATCTGTCCACAGCTAACATCTTTCCACAGCTAGCATCCTTCCACAGCTGGTATCCTTCCACAGCTAGCATCCTTCCACAGCTAGCATCCTTCCACAGGTAGCATCCCTCCACAGGTAGCATCCTTCCACAGCTAGCATCTTTCCACAGCTAGCATCTGTCCACAGCTAGCATCCTTCCACAGCTAGCATCCTTCCACAGCTAGCATCTTTCCACAGCTAGCATCCTTCCACAGCTAACATCTTTCCACAGCTAGCATCTGTCCACAGCTAGCATCCTTCCACAGCTAGCATCCTTCCACAGCTAACATATTTCCACAGCTAACATCTTTCCACAGCTAGCATCTGTCCACAGCTAGCATCTGTCCAGAGCTAGCACTCTTCCACAGCGCTAAAAAGTGCTTCAGCGCTGCACAAATGAGCAATTATTTACACGTCGTCCTCTGTGCGCCGCGACCGCAATCATCACTGGTGGTACTCACAGTTTGTCAGCACAAGCGGGTCGGGCGCTGGTGAGTCTGCGTTTTTCTAACACACCAGTCATCCTCCGTGGTCGGAGGAAGAAGAATGATGAGACTGATGCCAATTGACGGATGGTGTGTCATTAAAACCTAATTTATGGCGCTGCCATCGGGCTCGAGGAGCGAGTGCATTCCACAACCATGAAGGTTTTGTTTGTGCTAACCTCCGTGCCGTTCTTTAATCCCGTTCACGGGTGACGGCAGTGCAGCGACGCAGGCCGCGGCAGGCCCGCTCAGACACTGACCTTGTGAAACACCAGAGGGAGGTAATGATGATATCCTCCGCCAATGATGAATACACAACGCTGCTGAACACGGCCCAAAATTCACACTGAAGTAGGCCTATGCAGTCATCTCCAACTGCTAAAGGTATATCTCCGAAACGTGACACTTCCAGCCATGCTTCCTCTAGGTTTCTTCAAGGAATATATATATTCAAATTATTTGAATTATGTAATGTATGTAATGGATACGGTTCATTTAGTCCAAAAGTTGTTCAGTCACCGCGGCATTACGGGTTAACCCTAACCCCAACCCTGAATCTAACCGCTACCTTAACCCCTTCCCAGACCCCCAAATTTTGACTTTTGTGACAAAACGACCTGCTCCCATGGATGTAGCCTCAGTCAGCAGCAACTAGTGTGATTTGACAGACAGTCTTTCTCTAACGGATAGTGTGTCACTCCTTTAGCAGCTACAATAATATATTTACTGGATATCATCAGCTATCTGGCTTGTCCAGTTGCTTTGGTAGTGCAGCAGTTAGCTGTCAAGTAACTGAGAGGTCTTTGGTGACATGCCTTTAGGGCTGACGGCTCCGGCTGAAGGCTGTGTTATTCTTGGTAATACGGGATACCCTGTGTTTTCTTTAGAGCGTTGATTATGCAACGTCACATAACACACATTTATTATGACTTGTAAATGACGTCGAGGAAGATGTAGAGTCCGACAGATACATCCGATCGATAAGACATTTGCTGGACCGATACCGATATCTTTATGGCACCTAAATGTGGTATAATCGGCCATATTGGTATTTGGGGAATTTGTGATATACCAATGAAGATTAATGGAGAGAAAACCACTTGAAATGTGTGTTGCATATCAGTTACCAGCATTTCTCCACTCTCTAAAATAAGTTATTGCTGTCGAGGCAAAACATTTCAAATCGGTTGGTGACTGTGACAATTATTTTGATCATTTTGATGCTTAATCTGCCATTTTTACTGACGTTTAATCAATTAATTTGTTAAATTTTCCTTTGAAATTCAAAATATCGAATTCTTCCCAGATTCGGTGTGTTAATGCTCTAGGGTACGTTCATGAACAGATTGCGTTTTGGAGGTCAACACTTACATGATGACTAAATTGTTTTGACATGGATGGATTTGCCAGATTATTTATTTTTTTTGCTTTGTTTTCGGGGATATAGCATAAGCACGCGGGACGACTGCATAGGCCTAGTTTCATATTTATCACGTTTATTGTTGAACAATATATGCAAAATCTATGCAAACACATAAACTGAAATCTGACGTTGTCGACATGATCAACTGTGTGTATATGTGTGCAGTCTTCTGCTACTGCGCGCTGCAAAAAAAAACACCCACAGCTCAGCGCGGATTAGTCCCACGCACAGACCCTTTCTCTTTGCCAAGTTATGAAAAAAATAGCTACCCTCTGCATGAACCCCCAGCACCGCGCGCCACACAGCTCATATTATTCGTAACGCTTCAACAGTAGTCGGAGAAAGACGTATACCTTCTCTCTCTAACTGGCTCATTCCCCGAACCTCCTTTTTGCAAGTGCGGAGGTTCGGCAAACAGTAATTCACTTTCATGGCATCTGCCGAAAACATCAAAACGGGAAATCTCTCACAATTTGTGTGAGAGATTGCGCTGCAGAACTATTGACCTCATGACATCATGCAAACTAGTCCTGTATCAAAGTAGGTATTTATATTGGATATATGGATTGCCCTAAGGTAGGCCACTGCCTAAAGTGGGAGGCTTAAGTTCCAGTGGCTCTAGTTCCTCCCTAAACTAATGAATGTTAGCGAAACTATGGCAACGACAAACTATGGTAATGTCTCTAACATTAGCTTCAAGTGTTCAGCACTACATTTCAGTGTTCCATCTTTGGGCAACGGACTGTCCCACATTAGGAAGCTGCAAAAAAGGGCCCACATTAGGGCAATCCACCCTACAAGACTCAACTTAACAAAATTGAGTAACACAATTGACACATTCCAAAACCACAGCATCTGATGTATGACAAACCACAAATTCACAGATGATATAAATAAATGAAATAACTCCTCAGACTGACGTCACCCACTCTATGGGCATGTAAACTCTCTCAGAATGGTCTAAGAACATTCAAAGGAATAGCAAGACTTTTTAAACAGTGACAGACGCGGTGTGCCATCAAAATTGAATATATTGTCCTATTCTATTCTGTGCAGTGTGATGAAGATGGGAATCATCTACCACAATGCATCGGAACATCAATTGCAAAATGGGGAAGAAAATAATATATATACATATTTAATTACATATTGAATTATTTAATAGTTTTGTGTATTTTTATATTTTGTTCGGCTGTTTTCAAGAGGAAGTTCTCCTGCATTCGCCCACTAATTAGTGGCCCGGTGTTGGTTTGAACCTGGTCTGTCTGGTGTTATTATGCATGTTATTATTCTAGGTGTTACTGTTATTTGTCTAAGTTGTGTTGTGTCAAAACTCTTCCGGCAGGCTTTGTGTGTGCATCCTTGGGGCCCACAGAGCCTTGAACAATGGTGAGGTTTTAACAATGTGAAATAACAAATTCTCAAGTGTTGCTGTGCTGTGTGACAGAACAGACTTCTACAGTCTTTGTAATGATATTTGAAAGAAAGACAATATCAAAACACACACACACACACACACACACACATAAGTATGTTATTTCTGTTCTCTAATGAAAAGTCAAGTCGCAAGTTGCATAATAATAATAATTTAATAGCTTCCAGTAAGCGGTGAAACAAGCTTCTTCACCCTCATCATAATTAAACTATTCTCTACCTAATCTATGACATCCATAGATGCATTAATCATATGAGTTGAACTGATTTACTAGCTATTATATATTATGTTCTTTGCAATAAATATAGTTTAGTATATTTCTTCGGTATATCAGTTTTTTTTTTCAGTGTTTCGTCCAATTCTACTTTTAGGTAACATGGTGTGTTACCATGCAAGCCAGGAGTTTTAACCTGCTTGAACCAAACAATTCTCATCTGCACCTTTTAAATTGAATATTCCAACATGAAACAGTGGAACTATACCTTTGCATTTCAGGTTTGTGCTGTAGGGCGTTCCAGTCACAGGTGAAACAGTTTGAATCATAATTTTCAGTTTTCTCTGCATCGAGCCTTCTTCCTCTTTAATATTTAACTTCAAAGAACAAGAAGAGAATAAGGTCAGACTCATGGCCCGTCACGTCACAGACAGATGTGTAATCTCCACTTGCCCTCGGCAGATAGCATGCACGGAAGTCCTGGCAAAAAGAATGCACGAGTGACGTGCGTGGTGGAATAATGTGAGGATGGAGAGAGAGTGAGAGAGAGAGAGAGAGAGAGAGAGAGAGAGAGAGAGAGAGAGAGAGAGAGAGAGGTGGAATAACATGAGGATGGAGAGAGACAGGATGGAACGTAGGGGCTAGGAGGGGAACATTGGCTGTGTCCGAAATCGCTCCCTATCCCCCATCTAATGCACTCACTTATAGTCCACTCAACAGCAACGACTGAGATTTCGGACACTAGAGATGGTGCCGTCAAAATTATTATAAAATATAATTATAAAAAATATAATTATAAAATTCAACAATCGTCAGAAAAAGTCAAAAGAACTTTGTGTAATCAATATTTGAGTTTAGTCTACCACAGAGTATTCCATTTGGAACAGACTTCTCTGATGGGAAATGCACACTATTCATGTGATGTGTAGTGGACATAGTGTAATATAAATGTTAAAATCATTATGTAGTGGTGGACTGCTGAATTATCACCAGTCCCAAGTCTCACATACAAGTCAACTGCCTCATCGGTACGTACAACGTACAATTAAAAATCATGTAGTTCGGGCGCGTGGTTGCAGAGTAGTTATAGAGCGCGTGCCCCAGACCACAGGTTGAGCAGCTCTGCGGCTTCGCCACCTTTTCTGCAATGTCTCCCCCCAACTCTTCATCCCAGTTTCCGATTTAATCCTGTCACTATTTCTCTCAATAAAGAATGAAAAACGGCACTTGCGCCCAAAAATAACTTGAAAAAAAATTGTGTAGCTCTTATTGGAAAAATATCTTTCAAAAACCAACTGCTGATAACCCCGATATTGTATATGATATTGACGATACCTTGAAATATCCCAATATTCAATATTATCGTCATACTGCTCAAGCCTAATGTGGAGTGCACTTTGTGAAGTCGGTGAATTGGAACACAACTTCAGTTGTGAAGATAGAATGTTTTCGAGTGGGAGGTTGAAGGAATGTGAGCAGTTATCAGGGTACCATTAGGAACCGCATTGGGACACCTGAGATGGTGTGAGATAAGACAGAGACAAGGAGACAGATGGAGGGTTGTTTGGGTGGGGTGGTGAGGGAGTCCCAAATGGAATTTTCCATGCTGTTTGAGAATGACATTAACCAAAACAGAGAATAAACTAGAAGCACTCAGAGAGTGCAAACCTGCGCCCAGGCCATGAGGTCACTGATGCCAAAACATAGACGATATTATGTTACTTATAGACTACAGAATGCAACAAAATTGAAACCCCTGTGACCAGTGGTACACGAGCATGCTCTTGGTGGTACACGGGGTTATAGGCATAAAAATAAATATTTTTGCAATCTGCTGGAGGTGGGACGCGAACCTGGGTCTCTAGCATGGCAGACCGTAGGGCTAACCACTACACTGAGCTGTGTTCGTACGCAGTAGAGTGGAGGCAGCTGCTGCGTGTTGCTGATCGCAGTTTTCAAGCAGTTGTCAAACTATTATGTTACTCATAGACTACAGAAATACACCAAAATGTAATCACTTGTTCCATTGGTCATTTCCAAGAACGGCACAAAATTTCATCCAGATCAGTGCATAACTTTTTCAATTACCCTGCTGACAAACAAACCAACGCAACCAAAAACATAACCTGCTCATCCCCTCAAACTTCTCTTCCTCATTGTCATGACGCCATGAAGCAGCCAGGGGGAGCCTGACCTGATAGCTTAGAACATCTAGAACGTCATTTAGGTAGGTAGTTATCTAGGTAGGTAGTTATTTAGGTGGGTAGTTATCATGCTGACATGAAGTAGCAGGGGAAGTCAGATGGTGATAACCTAAAACATGCATTATTCAACGGCATATGCATTATTCATATGACATGCATTTCATGTTTAGCACGTAAACTAGACATCGCGATATGGACTAAAATCCATATCACGGCGTGCAGTTCATGTTGGTATCAGTATTAATTTAAAGATTTTTCAGTATCAAAAAAAAAAAAAACAAGCAAACAATTGAACAGAGACGGCAGCTTAGCTAGCTCAATCTTTGTTCATTGTACATGAATCATTTACTAACATTGGCCACTCAGAGGGCAGCATTAGCCCGGTTACCATGTATGGCCTACAGCTACAGCCCATTTATTTATTACACAACAAAACAAATGCTACTGACTTCATGTAATTTCAGCACCATGGACAGCTATCAAACTGTAACTGGATAGCTGTAATCAGCTATCCAGTTCAGGACCCTCTGAACAATTCAATTAATTATGTCGTCCATCTCTGGCATAAACTAGTATTTAATAAAAAAATATTTGGTGTAATATCAGTGTGTCATTGCTCTTCCAAATGGAATACTTTGTGGCGAACAAAACAGAAATTGCGGGCCTCATCGCATCACTAAAAGAAGTGTGCACAGTGTCCATCGTCCCACACCATCCGGGTACTTGTAGCCCACTTTTGAATTGTAACAGCACTATGTACTCCAACAAAGTGTACAAAGTGCTGAATTGTGTCTATTGGAACAGATCCTAAGAACAGCACTCTTAGTGACGTATTTAAAATGATCTTCTTAAGCATAATTCAATTGTTTTCCACACATACCAATGGAAAAGCTAAGCAATTTCTCTGTAATCGGGAAATGTGTACAATGATGATGACGATGAAGAGGAAGATGAGCATGATGAGCTAACATGAAAACAAACCAATCAGACGCTCACAATGGCCAGAAATAGACACAAGTCTCCCAGACACAGAGAAAGAGAGAGAGAAACATAGAGAAAAGAGAGAGAGAGAGAGAGAGTGAGCGAGAGAGAGAGGGAGAGACAGAGTGAGAGATACATACATAGAGACAAAGAGAAGATAAAGGAGAGAGAGAGAGAGAGAGAAAGAGAGAGAGAGAGAGAGAGAGAGAAAATGATACATACATAGAGACATAGAGAAGATAAAGGAGAGAGAGAGAGAGAGAGTGAGTGAGTGATACATACATAGAGACATAGAGAAGATAAAGGAGAGAGAGAGAGAGTGAGAGAGTCAGACTGTTAAATTCAGCATACGGTACACACATGTCTACTGGACTTCCAATGGTGTGCATGTCATTTATATAACATATGTTTCATCCAGTAAATGAGGGCCTTATGTAACACATTCTGTCATTAGCGCGCGCACACACACACATACATATA
>OMKY01096485.1:2133-13543 GCA_900302395.1 Bregmaceros cantori | reverse complement strand
TCATGCGCCATCTGTTATTCCAGTGTCGGTGTCGCACACAGATACATCCAGCAACGTCAAGCTATACGGTTGTCGTTAGATCGGATACCCATCGCGTTTAAATGCCCTGTGTGGCAAGTGTATTGCAGCGGTTCTGCCATGTGGAATACTGGTATTATTTCGGGAGGTTGTTATTTTTCTTGAGTCGACTCGAAAAAACTTTTATTTTTTATTTGTTCTGTTTGCTCAAACATGTGAAAACAGAAAAGTATGTTTTATATCCTTTAATTTGACTTTAACTTAAAAAAAAATAACTATTTTTTTGTTCTGTACATTTAAAATATGAGTTAAATCGACTTGATTTTATTGAATCTATTTGAAAGTAATCCAAAAGTAATCTGTTACATTACTTTTAAAATTGGGTAACAGGATTACGTTACGGAATACAATTTTCAATGAGTGAATTGTGACTGTAACGGATTACTAAAATGTTCAACCCTATTGCCGTTACCGAGTAGTACCGTTTTTTTTCTTTTTTTACTATAATAGTCAATTATCATATTTATTGTAAATGTATTTACATCCTCAGATTGTTAATACAACATTTGCATTGCAATTAATGTATTCATACTTCTCGATCGATTTATCAGTAAGACAACTCAAAATGTAAATAAATGTTTAAAAAAAATGCAGAAAATTCGTGACGGTTCGGGGACGATTCGGGACGGTTAAAAATGTTTTTCGGGACGGTTTCGGGACGGTTGTGAAAAAAGTTAATTTTAACCCCTGGGGGTGAGGTCTTGTGAAACTGAACGGGTGGTGTGGGTTTGTCTTTCCTAACGAACTGGGATGAGTGAGCTAACTATAGGTGGTCGATAGTTTGCAAGTCAATGGAACAGTTTTATTCCAGAAGATGTGAAACGTTAGGGCATTGTAGAGAGCAAGTGAAGTGTCCAGCTTGAGAGTCTGCCATGTATTTTGTATACTACGTTGCATGTTCTAGCCAAGGGATCCAGAGTTTCCTTAGTGGTGAGAGACCTGACGACACGGTAGGTAAGATAGGTTAGACAGGATGATAGAACTTAGGTAAATATTGGAAACCATCTGAGTGAGTTGGGGCCTGATGTCAGAGATTTCAGCTGGCAATTTCCACTGTGAGGAACATGGTGAGGAAATTGAAGCTCACAAACAACAACAGTTTAAGTAAGTTTAAGTAATTATGGCCCGGAGTGGCAGGCCATGAAAAATATCAGATAAGCAAAGTGGAAGGATGGTGAGAACAGTCAAAGTCAGACCACAGACCAACTCCAAAGACCGACAACATGAGGTCACTGTGCATCATTGAATTATTCAGCGCACTTTGGGAGAAGAATGCGGAGGGGGCCTTTTCTGTACCATCATATATAACATTCCAAAACAACACCACATGATGGACGACAAACTGGTCACAGAAATAAAACAACACGACAGACTCCAAACAAATAATGGCAGTGATGAAAAGCAGATCTCTACAAATCTATGGTCGTATAAAGTGCTTCTTTCTTCTTCTGTCTCGTCCTCCGTTAAAGGAGTTCTGTTAACAGCTCTAGTGTCCACTAATGGCTCAGAACAGGTCTACCTCGGTAGAGCACATGGGCAATCAGGGTTGGAAAGGTAGTTAGGTAAACTGCTAGTGTATCTCTAAAACCAAACCGACTTCTGTGAAGTGCCTCCAGGCAACCTCGGTTGCGCAATACAAAATCTGTCGAGTTGAGACGACCCAAACGTCGACAACGTTTACGAATGGTCAAGAGACCCGAGCTACAGACCCTAAACAGAACAACACTGGATCAACCTCTGGAACCGACGACGTGTTCGTACATCGTCTGCTACAAGCAGAGCTGGTGAAAGAGACCGTTTGGGAGCCACTTACTGCCTTCCCAGGTGCAGTGCAGCAGATTGAGGGCCCCCTCTGCTCTCTTCCAGTGCTGCAGGTGGAAGAAGGCGTAGGCCACGGCCTCGCTGTCCCCCCGCTTCAGAATGTGTTCTGGAGGCAAGATCAAGCTCTTCATCTCCAGGAGATACTGCAACACAAGAAGAACACATTGGGATGACGCTAGGTTTCCACTACAGAGTGGCATTTCTCCGTACGGTACCGTACGGATATTTTCCGCCCGGATTCCGTACGGTATAAAAACAGCGTTTTCCATTGTGGCCACTACGGCATGCGGCGCTCTGGTATTCGCGCATGAAAACAATGCATTTTGCCAGAATCTGGAGTTGGCCCCCAAGCGCTGCCCAAATGGCTGCCCACCACGCAGGGGCACTGAATGGAGCTGCACACACGTTTGTTGTGTGTGTGTGCGCGTGTGTTTGTCCGTGTGCTGGACACACACACACACACACACACACAACAAACGCACGCGTACAAGGCCGCTTCTGTAAAACATTTGAATATATATATATATATATTATTTCGCCTTTGATGCACTGGAGCGCACAGTCCGATTGCTCAGCGCTGATGTCAATCACTGAGCTCACCGACCCGCCGTACGGCCCGTGCGGGAAAAAAAAATCTAAATAAATGATTTTCTGGTCCGTACGGTAGTGGACGGTACGGTTTCCGTAAGGAGTTCAATGTAGTGGAGCATACGACGACGGTGACAACACGTTTGTTTTGCTCACGGAATCCGTACGGCGCTGCGGAGGACGTCCGGAAGAAAAAAACTCTGTAGTGGAAACCTAACGTTAGAGTTTCTACTACGCCCTAACCTATGACCAAAAAACAGTGGTCTTATCTAGCGATATATACACACACTGGCTGTGTTCCCTATCCCCTAGTCCCTACTTTCTATATAGTGCACTCAATCATAGTGAACTCAACAGCAATGGCAAAGAATTCGGAAACTAGAGTCAGCGCCGTCAAAAGATAATTATACATTTCAGCAATTATCACAAAAAGTCAAAAGTACTTACATGTATAAGTATTTGCTGTGGTTGGCCGCTATTTACTCCCACCACTGGCACTTATTTACCGCATTTATTTGAGATTTTCTGAGAAATCTGCAGTTTTTAGACCCTGTTCTGGAGGTTATAACTAAAGAACGAAAACAAGTACAAAATAAGCCTTTTTTTCTTCTGATAAAGGAGAGTGAAGTTTCCTTAGCTATGCGTTTTGTTGACAAGGACCCAGAATGTAATTTTCCATGCTTCTTAAAAAAAACACTCACATGTTGAAAAAACCCTGGCACTGGGACATACCGAAGTTGAAAAGGGTTGGCAGTGAAAGAGTTAAATCCGGAATGCAAGGATTGGCATTTGAACAAAGAGACAGATTTGCTGCGAGTGCTACAACGAGCCGACAAGTTGACCAAAGTTAGCCCAAGCCATCCCTGAAGGAACGGAAGATGTCAGCCGGGAGCCGCTAATGCAGCGTAATGTACCGTTTGAGATGCAGAGCCGGGTTAAACGCACCCGAGACGAGGCGACAGGCCGGACTTTCTCATGTGAATTCTGCGTGTGCGGTTGGAGTGAGACTTTTGTTATCCGAAGCCGACGGTGTCGCCACAACTGTCAAAATCCAAAGTGATGCCTCCGGGTTGAGGAGCGAAGAAATCCGATCCAACGCTAACGGCATCCATCACCCCGCCTTCCCCATCGGTTACTCCACAGCCCCGAGCTAGCCAAAACAGGATACCAATATGCCACCGCCGTCAAATCACCTCATTTTTCATCGTCATTAATCATTTATTTTGTAATGCATCCTGGACCGGCAGAGGACTGACTAACTCTGCTGTCCGCTACACCCAAAAATCACCAACAAGCCCAAGTACTGGAAATCGTTTGCAACTAAAAACTAAAAACTTTTCTGTCTGGGATTTTTTTCTATCCTCCCAACTATTGCCACTCGTTGGGCCCTCCATTGACTGACTGCCTGAAAGACGTGGTTTGCGGAAGACCCTGCCATGCGCTGCCTGAGGAAGCATGCCAAAAGGGGCTGTTGCGTGTGATGCCACGGTCCCCGTTAAATCAGATAACTGGCGTATTTTTTGCCATTATATAAAGTTTGAATCCCAAAAACGATCCGCTTATTTTGTTAGGGTTAGGTTAGCGTTAAGGTTGGGTTACGTTAAGATTAGGGGTTAGGATTAGGTTAAGGTTAGGGTTAAGGTTAGGATTAGGGTTATGGTTAGGGTTGGGTTAGGTAAAAGTTTAGGTTAAGTTTAGGGGTTAGGTTGAGGTTAGGGGTATGTAGTAGGAGGTTCGGGTTAAAGTTGGGGGATATGTTAGGGATTGGAACTAGGGTTTTGTACCCTTTCAAAATGAGCGGTTATCGAGATTCGCACCTTACATCACGGAAAATAATACGACAGAATTATCCGATTTAACTATCGGGTCTAAGCTTGACAGCGGCAGCCATGCTGGAGGTCGGACAGTGAATTATACGTATACGTACGATTAAGTGGCATTATTTCAATTTCACGTTCATTATATACCACGCCCAGCATGGCTGCCGCCGCCCTATTGCGGCCAGCAATAGCCTGCTAAAGAGATCCATGTAATTGTTAAATAAATGTTTTTTGTGAAAGTATATATAAAAAATTAAACCCATAGGCTGACGATTCAGAATATATAAGGTTTTGGATATCTAGGTGTTATAGTTTAGGAGTTTGTTATAAATATACATATGTGTACACACATACATACACACACATATATACATATGTGAATTATTGGGGAGACGCATAAACTCCAAATGGTGTGAGTGGACCAGATTTGAAATATATTTCCCCACGTGTTTTCATTCCTGGTGTCTTGTTGTATTGGAACTTGTGCTGTTTAATGTTTGTATTAACTCAAGGACATTGACACCACAAATATCACAAATATGTGCTGTTTCCACTTTTCTCGTCTCCCGGAATGAAACGGAGCAAAGCTATGTGGAGATTGAGCAACACCAACATTTTTATTAGCACATTTGATGGTATCTCCCCCAAACATCCATACATCAACGCCCACTCAACGTGTCTTAAAGGGCAACTCTTGTGTTCTTGAATATCTGACCATGTTCCGTTTTAGGGTTGCAATCAGGGCTTGAAAACGAAATTATTTTTAAAACGTTCCGTTCCGAACGGTTCAGGCAGGTCTGTATTCAACGTTTTCGTTCTCGGAACCGTTCCACCACAGAAAAATATTGGTCCTGAACCGGTTCGGAACACAAACATTTTGTTCGTTCAAAAAGTTCCTTAAATTGTGCAAAGTTAAGTTTAGATATAGTTTTTATACAAAATATATTTGGTTGACTTTCAAACTCCGAAGCAACTGTATTAACGCCATTACGTTTACTTCCTCGTCTGTCCACAAGATGGAGCCCCAGATACATATACTTATAGTGAAAGGAAATAGCCTCCCAGACATAGGATATGCTAAAATATATAGAGAACGGAAAAAAAAAACCTTTTTTAACCGGTTTTGTGGTTTTCATAATGTTCCGTTTCTGTTCCAGAACAGTTGGAGAAATGTTTTTTTCGTTTCCGCTCTTTGTAAATTTCCGCTTGTTTTTGGTTTTCGTTTCTTGGACCGGTTCGGAGCCCTGGTTGCAACTAACAATTAGTTTGATCATCGATTAATTGGAACAATTATTAACTGAAACGTCAACTATTAAAAGTTTGCAATGTTAAGATTGCAAACTTCTTTTGTGGTTTTGTCATCTCCAAGAATTGCTAACATTTCCATTTTTTTAGCATTGGCATGGAAGAACCTTCTCTTCTGCACTAACTTATTGTGTTTTCATCCATTATGTGTCGTTGTGGGGGTTAACAGTATTCAGGATCCAAGAGAATGGGGTGTGGGGGGGCATGGCAGAGGATGGGCCAAACAAGTAAACGATTAATCGCGGCCGATTAATCGATTATCAAATTAGTTGATGATTATTTCAATAATTGATTAATCGGTTGCAGCTCTATTCCATTTATAAGCAAGTTATTTACTCACCCCAAGAGATTTTGGTGAGGTTTGGCCACACTGTGAGGGTTTGTTGTAACACAAAATATTGTTGGTTTACAATGAGAGTTAAAATCCCTCACTAAGAAAGGCTTAGAAAATGCAACAGGCTAGGTGAAGAGATGATGGGAAAATGACTTGCTTAGAAAAATGAATGAGAAAATACCACTCATTGACTTATTTCAGCCACCTTCCTCATTGATTTTTGCCTTGGGTGGGCGTAGCTAGTCTCAGAAAACAGAGCCTAACCTCTGGGATTTTCAATACAAATATTTAAATTTTAGCAGCCTGTTTTAACCTATTTAAAGAATTGTCGTAATTGATGTTTTAATGTATATTGCCGGGTTAATTGTCGTTTAATTGTGTGAGGAGGGTCATAATTTCACAAACACACCAGATGTGGCGTTAATTATTAATCTTCTGAATGTGGCGGGGCATGGGGTTAGGACACTGGTACACCAGAAACTCATGCTCCTGCATTAGGCGAGTTCATATTTCAACAGGCTAGATTTTTAGAGGTGCTTGTGTGGAGAACTACACCTAATGATGTCAACATATTGCTTCAAATAACTCCCATACAGTGATCATTGTAGTATTTGCACTTCTAATATAGGGTAAAAATACGGGCTTTGAAAATATGTTCACAAATCAGAGTATCTGTATTACTATATCAATATTAAATTAATACTACAGTGCTGAGTGCTGACTTACGTAGAAGACACGCCCTTGGCTCCATATTTGGAAAACGGTGTCCCCGAACCTCCCTGGACCGGCCCCGACTTACTTTGTCAACATGGCATAACCCAGAAGCCCTATGTCGAAGGAACAAACCGTGTCCGCTCACGGCAAGATGGGTGCAGTACCTCCATCTCAGAGTGTGCCGTCTCTGAAGCCATACAAAGGGGGCATATAGCGGCGGCATGCACTCCCACCTAGTGGCCACCGCCGGCATTGCACTCGCATTTACTGAGGATTTAGTGAGAAATCAGCACTTTTTAGCGATGCCCACCCCTGCTCTGGAGACTATAAGTAAAGAATGGAAACATTAGTCTGAAGTTTCCTTTGGCGTGTTTTTTGTTGTCAAGGACACATAACTTAATGTTCTGTGGGTCTTGAAAAAACTGGCACTGAATGAGTTAAGGCAGGATGACCAAATGTCATTGGCTAAGAGAACTTTAAACCGTTCGGTCTGATGGACACCGATCTACACCACAAGACTTACAGGCTCAACTCAAGACAAAGTGAAACCATGCGCGTACCGTGCGTACACATTAGCGCCCGTGATATCACCCCATCGGCACGCAGACCACGCAGGAAGACACGTCCAAACAGCCATGTTTGATATATTCCTGACATTTATAGAAACATTTCTGAGGGCTTAAGGTGTTTTTTCAGACATGTGTTTTCACACTTAATCCATTTCATTTTTTCCCCTCCCACCACACAGTTCTCAGAGCAGGTTCTGAAAAATAAAATAAAAAATGTCCTCAGCACTCGCGAAGGGCACTCGCGCCAGCGTTTGGCTGTGTGTTGATATACTGCACATCGTGCAATAATGTTATTGCATGCTATGCAATAAAAACGATGCTAAAAACATAACTGGCGGCTCTGGTCTGTGTGGTTCAGATTCTCTCTCTCCCTCGCTCTCATAGTGCACGGCACACATGGAAGGAGGGATGAAAGGCACAGAGAGAGAGAGAGAAAGAGTTGGCAGAGAGCGTGATACTGACATGGGAAGAAAGAGGTAGAGCAAAACTAATGGGACGGAGGAGGGGAAGCGTAACTGAGGAAGATAGAGAGTGTAAGAGACTGTAGGCATGTTCCCTCCAACATTTTAACTGGGTAACAAAGGAACATGGACCATGGCTTTAGTTAATGGGCACGGCAGCTTTGTTGGAGAAGTTATGCGGTGCAGGGTGTTCTACGTCTCAAAATGTGTCCAATAAAAATGGCCGTTTGTGCATCTGTTGCAGTGGCGCATGCAAAACCATTACATCCCCATGCTTCGTATTTCGGGGATATAATTACAATTTACATTCATATTCCGAGCATTTCACTGCTGGCAGAATAAGGATGATCACATTACTTTAATGACGTCTGAAACTCAATTCCAGTGTCTGTATAGCTGTCTGTGTAAAGTCATCGTAGTGGACCCAAGTGGGTGAAACACACTTCCAGTGTCTGTATAGCTGTCTGTGTAAAGTCATCGTAGTGGACCCAAGTGGCTTTGTCACACAAAACACACCGGTTCAAAATCTGCTTACTACAGCTCACTCTGTGACCAGTTGCACATTATCCACCCCACTACACTCACCGTTTTGTACAAATATTGATGACAAAATCCTACTTGAAGTTACTAGTGGAAGCAGCCATCCCATTGGTCCAGAAGAACATAATATATGACCACATCGGTGAGTAACTTTGACAAAAATTAGTAAATGGAACGGGTGGCGCAGTTATTGGATCATGTGTTTTCTGGGTCACAGAACCACACTAGAACATTTGGGTGTGGAATAGCACAGCACGAGTTACCAGCATCCTTTTTGAATAACACGGTAGGTGAGTTCTCACTGAGTAGCTCAAGACACATCTTCGATCTAGCTTATAACTACGATCTTACCGTCATTGGTACATCAGCCCACTGTATGTGTTTGCGTGTGTGTCCATGGTTGAGTGTGTGCCAGTTTGTTGTGGTTGGGTGGCTGTGGGTAACGTTGTTCTGTTTCTGTAAAGCACTTTGTGTTGCTCTGCATGACAAGTGCTATACAAATAAAGTTTGAGTTTAAAGTTTGAGTTTGAATAGACATGTTGAAAAATAGTCGAAGACACGCCAAAATAAAATGGCACCGGAAGTGACGTTCAGCCTGGAAATTTAACCAGAACTACCCGCCGTACTCGTCTGCAGATATGGGCGGAGTAGCCATAAAATGTCTTTAGTAAAAGTATTGTTACCTCAGCAAAATATAACTCAAGTCAAAGTAAAAAGTAGTCATCCAAAGTTACTCAAGTAAAAGTAAAAAAGTACTCCACAAAAAAGTTACTTAAGTAGCGAAAGTACTATATAAATATACAAAATAAAACAAATTCAAGATGTAATTGAATGCTAGATGGATGAGAGAGAGAGAGAGAGCGAGAGCGAGAGCGAGAGCGAGAGAGGCCAGTCACCAACATATGTGCCAACAGTTCCCAACGAGTGTCACTAAAGGCCAGATGCTGACATCTCAGTAGAGTATTTTTTACCTCAAATTTACTCAAGTAAAAATGGAAGTAACTTGTGAAAAATGTACACCAAAAGTAAAAAAGTACACAAAAAAATGTAATTGAGTAAATGTAATTACAGCCCACCTGTGCTGGTCTGTAGCAGCACCCTGATTGGTTTATATAAAGATTGTCATGCACCCTTGTAGGCAGGATGATGATGGGGAAACCAAAGCCACCTGTAAGCCACAGCCAGTGTTGTCTGGCTGGGGGAGACTGGGATCAGACCCCTGGTCCTACCAACTGTCTGGGGCTACCACCGTAAAGGGGATTAAAGAGGATTATGGTGGAGTGTCCGCACACCAGCGCCCCAAACCAGGATTAGCTCTGAACCCCCAACAGGACCTCTACAAGAAGGGGGCGGGGGGGGGGCATGAAGCAGGGAAATGTATATACACTGAAGAAGATTGGTAGCTTGTAATTACCTTGGTTTGACAACAAGCACAGTAATAGGAAACAGGGGAATTAAAAAAAATTGGTATATAAAATGTATTATGTTTTTTTTTCTTAACTGTGCCTATAGACGAGTTCGGGGGGTACTTCCGGTGTCACGTCACGTATAATTTAGTCCGATGTGTTTTTGGTTATTTTTCAACATGTCTAGTCGGTGGGAACACACACCAACAGGGTTATTTAAAACAGATGGTGGTAACTTGCGGTGTGCTATTCCACACCCAAATGCTCTTGTGCGGATCTGTGATCCACAAATGCATGATTTAATAATCAGTTCAACTTGTTCCATTTTCTCATTCCTTTTGTAATTACTAGTAGAAGCAGCCAGCCTATTGGTCCAGAAGAACATGTGATCACTCTACCTCACTGCCGGCAAGTGTGTGAGAGAGTGTGTGTGCACGCGTGTGCATATGTGTGTGTGTGTGTGTAGGAGAGATTGTGAGCCTGTGACTGTGTGACAGTGTGCGTGTGTGTGCACGTGCACGCCTGAGTCTATTGTAACAACCGCACACCATAGAGCTTTGGAAAGCATCCTTTCCTCAACCACTACTTTCCTCTACGACTGCAGTACAAGTAATCCCATGTTTTAACTTTTCATTTCACCAGCTTGGATTTGTCGGAGTGAGCGTCGATGGTGCAACACCGGATATAACAGACGGGAGGGAGTAAGGGTGGAGGAGAGGGAGGTGGGGGGGCGCTGGGGGGAGAAGAGAAGACGACTCGATACCAAAGGATCAACAACCTCCGGCCGCCAGAGGAGCGCTGTGGGAGGATCACTCTTTGTGAGCGGGATACGCATGGTGCGTTTAACGTGAGAAAAACGGTGACACCTGCATCTACCGAGTACTAGAGATCTGAAAAATTAAATTGGATCACTATCCCCGTTTGTACCAAAAAGCCTAAATATAGTCCGCTTACAGATCCGCTTCGAAAGTGCTTATGTATACACCTCCATGGAGTGGATCGGAATACATTTTTAAGCGGATTAAAAAAGGTGGTCTATGCCAGTCGATAATCCGTTTATACGTGGGAAGTGTCCATGTATACATGCAATAGGATTAAACAGGAGATCACTCTTCAATCGTCTGATAATTGCAAACAAGGTTTTCTGTACAGCCTTCTACATGCTTTGCAAGTGGGAAAACCTGAATAATCTGCAGTGTATCAAACACATATCAGTGTTCTCCCCACTGCATATAGTAAAGAAGCTATCTTTTGTTTCAATACACACAACGACACACAGTCTGAAACGTTGAGAAGATGAATAAGGAAGGTAGGGGAAGAGACTCATCGTTATATCCAACCTAAGAGCACACGGCTACACACACAGTTTGATGGTCAGGAAGCCACAGATTTTATTCAGTGATACATAAGTTTCAGCTGCAGCAGCCAACGTGACCTATTGTGACATCACAATAGCCCCAAGTACTCAGTGTACCCAACACGTCATTATGGAAACACAAACACATGAAGATGCAAACACACACACACACACACACACATACACACAATATGATCACAAAATATGATCACAATATTCAAACACAACACTCATGTTAGTTAAAAGGCGAGGGATTGCAGGGTGGGCAGAGTGGTGACTCCCCTATCCAAGTAAAGACATTTCCAGTGAAAATGTTTAGGAGTTCCTGCCACGTTCTGGCACAAAAAGAACAAGTGAATTGGATTACTTCATGAACTCTGAATCCAACCGTCGTACAACTCTGACAGAAATATGAAC
>OMKY01096401.1:2139-14177 GCA_900302395.1 Bregmaceros cantori | reverse complement strand
TCCACGCGTATACTGTAGGGGGCGGTAAAGGTTCGTTTTGAATTTTGTGGTCGGTGTGACGTCATACCTACCACAATTTCAAAAGAACCGAAATCTTGGAGGACCTCAAAATGCCCACTTTAGGCAATTATTGTGAAGCAACCACAAAACGACCAGAATAGAGTTTTACATGGTCCATTATTATGTCGCAAACCTATTCTTAACAAATAAACACTTTTAAAACTTGATTTTTCATGTCACCCCGCCTTTAAGTAACTTTTTTGCGGAATACTTTTTTACTTTTACTTGAGTAACTATTTGGATGACTACTTTTTACTCCTACTTGAGTAATATTTTGCTGAGGTAACAATACTTTTACTTGAGTAATTTTTATGGCTACTCTGCCCATATCTGGTCACGGGTTTCTGTGTGCAGGATGGCGGCTAAATGTGGTCGATATTAGGCCACAATCGGTCAGACCCTAATAGAAATGCTGTAGTGGACTTTTTTTTGGGGGGGGGGGGGGCTACCAGGTTCTATAGTGCCATCGACTGGTTTTAAAAACGCAATGTGATGTTGAAACAGCCAACAAAAAAAAAAATACAGTGACTAGCCCCGCTCCCGCCGTGTTGCTTGGCTGATTGTAGTAAAAACAACGCAACATGCCCGCGCCAAGTACAAAATATTCAGTACAATAATAGAAGCTACGGCGCAATATCAATGAATATTTTTTTTCATTCTTTCATTAAAAAGGCACATATAAATTTTTTTTTTCCTTTTTTCATTTGACACAAGAGATACATCGAAGTACATAAACGTGACTTGGAACGCCGTCCCCGTTTTCACACACAGCCAACAGATAGAACGTGACCTCCGACCCCCTTTCACGCGGACCTTGTTGCTCACTACCGAAGAGTATACATATGTGAAGAGGAGGCATCTGCTTGTATTATGGGGTCAGCCTTTAGGTGTCAAAGTTCAGCCACCGGGGTGAACACGCCGATAGATCTCCTGTCGCCCCCTATTCTATGAGTTACAAGACCGAACAATGCCACTGAGCAAGTATTCACGCATAGTCTTGTGCCTGTGGATCGAGTTCACAGCACACGCAGCAGTCGTGAGATCGCTTCCCCTCACCGACATAAGTATACCGCAGGTCTGCTCCCCCCGCGTCTCGCCCCTCTCATATTTTTTGGGCTCAGATTACGCTGATATTTTAAGAATCTATTTTAAGAATACTCCTGTATTGACATCTATACCAACTATGTGAAACATCCGTCTCAAATTGTACACTTACAATCCGATAGAAATATTACACATCCACGGCAATAAAAATCCAATCCAACATATTTTCCCCATTGAGTTCCTGACATTTTTTGAATCAGTGGCACTAATAGACGTGGTGGGACTAACGGCCGGCCTCCTTACTGTGCGTTTCCAACAAAATTAGTTGACGCTTGCAACGGCGCCGGAAATCCCGAAAATGAAGAGTCGCTGCAGTGACAAACGACACAAAAAACTGGCATCGAGCGTCATCTGACGTGGGAGTTGGCGTCAAAGCCACGGCCAGTTGGCACGGAAATGAGCGACGTGTCAAACGCGGGGCATGGAAATTTTCAAGTCGAGCGTGAAAAAAACGGGAAAAAAAAGCTAGGGAGAGTGTGGCGGGCCCATTCGAATGGCGCCACCGCCTGAACGGGCGTCAATTAGGTGGAAACGCAGCGTTGGGGATCGCGTACAGTAAATGGCATGACGAGTTTTCAGAGGTCTGTAAAAGAGAGTTGTAAACAAGGTTTTAAACTTGACATTTGGCTGACTGTGTGGATTATGGCAGTTAGCTCAGAACCAGCACTCCCTTTTTTCAGTAAAAAAAATATGAATCATGGAATTATTCTGTGTGTATCAACGCAACATTCTGTTCAAATCGCCTTAAGAAAATATTGCAACATTGAACGGGTAAACAAAATAAACAAGAAAAAAAAAAATTATCCATACATTTGAATGAAGATCAATGAGTTATGTGATTAAAACTACATTTCCTTTTGATTGCATGACTTTGTCTCTTTACAATGAACCTGTTAGTTGTGTTTTAAAGGCAAGAGGTAAGAGTTTATGCAAGGCAGCCTGTGGGGGGCGCTAGGCGATGGCTTTGGCCTCGGGGAGGAAGGCGTCCCAGTACTTGACCAGCTGTGGATAAAAACAAAACAAAAACATTTTTAATGAGGAGGTTGAAAATTCCCAATCTACAGACATTTTAACATATCCTATGTCTGGGAGACTATTTCCATCTACTTTCACTGTCAGTCATCAAGCCCCATGCATCTGGGGTTCCATCTTGTGGACAGAAAAGGAAATGAACGTAATGGCATTTTAATCGTTAATACAGTTGCACTGAAGTCCACCAAATATATTCTGTATAAACTATCTAAACTTAACATTTCACTATATGAGGAACTTTAAGAACGGACATAATTGTTGCGTTCCGAACCGGTTCAGGGCCAATATTTTGGTGGCGGAACAGTTTCGAGAACGAAAATGTTAAACATAGGCCTGGCTGAACCGTTCGGAACATAATTTTGTTTTCAAGCCCTGGTACAGAGTGTTTTCGTCAGAATTGGAATGTGCTGCTCCTGTCCAAATGTCCCTAGGGACGAATAAAAATAATATTGAATGTTGACCCATCTCAGTTAATCTACCTCTTACAGAGTGTTGGCATACAAGATGTTCTGCATGTGTTATCACACGAAGGAAAAAGCCAGCCATCTTGAAAGATGTTATTCATTATATAAAATTAAATTGATATGGTTTAACCTCATACCAAACAACTATTGTGGGGTCCGCGTTGGCCGAGTGGTTATGGACACCGCATTTAACGCGACCCCATACATGTTAGTGGCGCTGTGTCTACCGCAGTGTCACGAGTTCGACTACGCTCGTCGACTTGTCTGCAATGTCTACCCCCGATCTCTTCAACCCAGTTTCCGACTAATCCTATCCAATAAAGATGGAAAACCGGCGCTGACGCCGTGAAAAATGACTTTTAAAAAAAAAAAAAACTATTGTGACAGTTTAAGAATTTTGGGGCGAAATCCATCCACCCGTTTAAAAGTTATGGAGCAAACAAAAAATTGGCCATCTTGAAAGTGTTAATCAGTTCATGAACCTACCCTAGAGTATTAACACGAAGGATCTGCCTCCTTAGCTTGTTGCATTAGTGTAAAGCTACATATTGTACAAGATGTCACATGCATGCAGTGGTGTTTACATTAGACTGCATTACCTAATGCAAATTGTTCCTGTAGATCAGTGTTGTTGTGCAAACAAGAGTATATTTACATAGTCTATAAAAAGTAATGAGTCTTTCCAAAAGTAAATATTAGAAACTACTGATATTTGCATTGAAAATGGATTTATTTCTCAGGCGACTTTTTACTTGTACTCATTACTCCTAAAAGTACTGATTACTAGTGTTGCACTGATACCGTTTTTTGTTGCCGGTACCAACCGATACCGATACCACTGTTTGAAAAAAAAAGTGCTGTTGGTAGTAAATTCTTCCCGAGGGTTGGGAAGAAGTTACTAGTGTTATCGCAGTCATTTTTTACATGCAGTCTATGATTAATAGTAGCGGAGGAAAATAATAAAAAGCAATAATACATTCAGAATCATTTCATGGTTTCAATATTTTATTGTTTGGGTGATATTGGGGTAGTAACTGAAGAGTTCAGATGCAAAACCCCCTTACTCCACTTGACCACTTTTTAAGAAAAAGGCCATTTTATTTAAACAGATGAGAAGAGATATTTTAGACACTGCGAGGGCGGGTTTTACTTACTTTACTTACATTTTTTCACAAAAACATTTATTCTAGATTTAGACAAGATTCGGGCAGTTTCCGCCATACGGTGTCGGAAAAATGGTATCGGTCCGATACTGGGTGTTGGTACTCACCGATACCGATACCACAAAAAAGGTGCCGCTACCGAGTACGTCCGATACCGATATCGGTGCAACACTAATTCCCAGTAGTGAATTTCTCTTTCTCTCTTCTTTACCTTGTAAGGTGGTTGTCAGGCCGCATCTGTGCAACAGATCCCACAGTGGGGCGTTGTGCTTCTTTCCATGATTTAGAGAACTTCTTTTATTGATATACACGACACACACATGCAGACACATGTCAGACCGGTCTGGGGCGTGTTACTGCTTCACTAAAAGGAATGACCCCTGACAACCGCTCATATACCGTTCTGCACGAAGCGGGTGATTTGCGAGAAGGCGGAGGAACGATTTTCGGGACAATGGGAGCAGGCTGTGTGCTAGCAATACACATAGTTACACAAATGAAGCAACTGTTAATTACCATAAAATTATTGTTACCTCAGCAAAATATTTCTCAGGTAAAAGTAAAAAAGGAGTAATTCGAAAGTTACAGTAAAAAATAACAAGAGTAAAAATAACAAGAGTACTCCACAACAAAGTTACTTAGTGAAAGTACTGAGTAACTTTCAGTAAAAAAAAAAAAGACAAATTCCCTTTTCAAAAGATACAGAGTGAGAGACCGAGAGAGAGACCGAGAGAACGCCCGAGAGAGAGAGATAGAGACCAAGAGAGAGAGTGTTCGGGAGAGAGAAGGACCGAGAGAGAGAGCGAGAGTGAGCACCTGAGAGGGAGAGAGAGATATGACGCCAACACATGTGTCAACAGTTCCCAACAGGTGTCGCTAAAGGCCAAGTTAATGTAACAAGTAGTGAATTGCTGACATCTCAGTAGAAAGTAGTTTTTTAAACCTAAAATTTACTTGAGTAAAAGTAGAAAGTGACTTGTGAAATATGTACTATGTAAAAAGTACACACCAAAATTGCAACGGGAGTAAATGGAATGCCTTACTTACTTACTACCCACAGCTGAAAATGATCTTCACATTGTTATGGGAACGTGAGTTGTAGAGTCACGCCTCCGATGATGTCACAACTTGTAGCCAATCAGGACAAGGGAGGCGTGACTCTACGAGTCCCGTCCCATAAAAACATTCACACACCAATGGCCGCGGATGCAATGGAAGCCACTCAAACATCAACCCATTGGGAGTAATAGACGAGTTTGGCGGTTAGTTCCCTTCAGAGGTGGAAAGAGTACCGAAAATTTGTAATTGAGTAAAAGTATCTTTACTTTGCTTAAATTGTATTCAGAGTAAAAGTAAAATTACCCATCTCAAAATGTACTTGAGTAAAAGTGCAAAATTTCTTCATTTAAAATGTAATGAGTAAAATGAGTAGAAGTTAGTTTCGATTATTTAATGCAAAATTTTATCATTATACAAATTACAGCATTGTGTGATGTGCAATGCGTGGACGATGCGTTGGTTCTGGCTCGCCAGGCTGCACAGGAGTTTAACTTTCCACCCAAATTAATTTTTTTCACCATCCACCAATATGATTTGTAATCAATAACGAGAGGGGACTCAAATGTAATGAGTTAAAAGTAAAAATGACACATTTCAAAAACTTCTCAGAACATTACAAATTACTCATAAAAAGTAATTAATTACAGTAATTTGATCAAATGTAATTCGTTACTTTCCACCACTGGTTCCGTTTACATTTCTAGGCTGAACGTAACTTCCGGTGCCATTTATTCTGCTGTGTCTTCGACTATTTTTCCAACATGTCTATTCAGTGGGAGCTCAAACCCACAGCATCATCATCAATGCAAGTGCTAGAGTAGCGATTGCAATTGACGCCACCGGCGAACATGCCAACTACATTTCCCAGCGGCCACTGGACCCGGAAGTCTAGTCACTTGACCGCACAACAATCTATTGGTAAGTTGGTGATTAAGTATGATTATGTAACTTATAGGCTACAGAAATGCACCGAAATTCAATCACTTCTTTCTTTTGTCATTCCCAACAACTCTTATCAAGGGGACAAACCAACGCAGCTAAAAACATAACATGCTTCGCAGCTACGCCCCGGCATAGGTTAAAAGGATGGTGGTAACTTGAAGTGTGCTATTCCACACCCAAATGTTCTAGTGTGGATCTGTGCCCCACAAACGCATGATTCAATGATCTGCACCACCTTTTCCAATTCGTTCACATGTTCGCAAGTTCTACTCCCCTTACTGGCATTTCTGCAATGTTTTCTCCTGGGCTCTCTCAAATTTTCATACTAAAATGGAAAATGGCGCTTACAGCTAAATACAAAGGAATGATTGTAGAAGTGCATTCCATGTACGTATTTTTTTAATGAAACGTTTCCACTTATATATGTTCCTCTTCTTAGGTTTTCTCTCTTGGATTAAATGAAAGCGTCCTGAACGTTAGACATTTCAGGTAATTGCTGCGACACGGCGCACAGAGAGTTTACGCTGCCGGGGGATTAAACATAAATGGGGGGGGCCTATAGAACACATATGGGCAGAGAAGACTTAAAAATTACTTGGAGTAAAAGAATTGTTACCTCAGCAAAATATCACTCAAGTAACAGTAGTCACCTAAATAGTTACTCAAGTAAAAGTGAAAAAGCACTCCACAAAAAGAGTACTTAAGTAGCGAAAGTGCTGAGTAACTTTCAGTCAAAAGAGAGAGAGAACAAGAGAGAGAGAAAGAGAACGAGAGAGAGTGAAAGCGGCCGACAGAGAGAGAAAGACCAAGAGAGAGCGAGAGAGAAAGCGCCCAAGAGGGAGAGAGAGATATGACGTCAACATACGTGCCAACAGTTCCCAACAGGTGTCGGTAAAGGCCAAGTTAATGTAACGAGTAGCGAATTGCTGACATCTCAGTAAAAAGTAGTTTCATTCACCTCAAATTTACTTGAGTAAAAGTAGAAAGTAACCTGTGAAAAATGTACTCCAAGAGTAAAAAAGTACATAGAAAAATTGTAATGGAGTAAATGTAATGCGTCACTGCTCATCTCTGATTGTGGCACATGACTGCAAATTGGCTTGGCCAGCCACACGGCATTGGAAAGGTCAACGCCAAAGCCCGTTCATTTATTGAGACAGCCACGTGGAAACTGGACACTTGCTGTAGTTGGAAGATGCAACCAAGGAAGACATTGGCTATATCCAAAATCACATAGAAACAAGTGTTTATAAAAATAATAATAATAATAATAATTGAAATCAAATCTAAAATCATAATTTATCCATACTGGTATAACTAGCTCCATACTGGTATAACTAGCTCCATACTGGTATAACTAGCTCCATGTTCACCAGGTAAAAATTAACAGCTGGGTGTGGCTTAGCTACAGCTAAGAACCCTAGTGGAAAAAACATTTCTCTCTCGCTATCTCTCCTAGTCTCTCTCTCTCTCCTAGTCTCTCTCTCTCTCTCCTAGTCTCTCTCTCTCTCTCTCTCCTAGTCTCTCTCTCTCTCTCTCTCCTAGTCTCTCTCTTTCCCTCTCTCTCCTAGTCTCTCCCTCTCTCTCCTAGTCTCTCTCTCCTAGTCTCTCTCGTTCCCTCTCTCTCTCTCTCCTAGTCTATCTCTTTCATTCTCTCTTTCTTTCTCTCTCTCTCTCACTCTCCTAGTCTCTCTTTCCCTCTCTCTCCTAGTCTATCTCTTTCTCTCTCTCCTAGTCTATCTCTCTCTCTCTCTCTCTCTCTCTCTCTCTCTCTCTCTCTAAAGCACACTGTGCCAGAGCACTGTGGTGAAAACACAGCTGAGCTAGCTTTTTTTGTCGTTTATTTTTTTTTCATGTTTTTGGAAAATCTTTCATTTGCCCCCCACTGCCTACTGCAAGCTGCTAGGAGTAGATGTTCTCTGTCACCCTCTCTCTCTCCTCTTTCACTCTTCATCCTCTCATTTGGCCCTCTCTCCTCTCTCACTCTCCCTTCCTCTCTCTCTCCACGCTCTATCTTTCTCTCCTCCAGCTCTTGCGTGCGCACTCTCTTTCTGTACCACACCCTGACTCTCTTCTCTCCATCTCTTTGTTCATTCTCCATCTCTCTATTAGTCAATCCCCAAAACTCTCCCTCTATACTGGTCTTCTTCTCGTCTTCATTCTTTCTCTTTTCCTCGT
This sequence comes from Bregmaceros cantori, assembly GCA_900302395.1. NCBI lineage: Eukaryota > Metazoa > Chordata > Actinopteri > Gadiformes > Bregmacerotidae > Bregmaceros > Bregmaceros cantori. The sequence continues at coordinate 6,175 of OMKY01096401.1, read as the reverse complement.
GCCTGTCCATCTCTCACTCTCTCCATCTCCTCCTCCCTCTCCCTATCTCCCCCTTTCAGCATATTTGGTTTGTACCATGCTGATCATTTGTACAGAATTTTCAAATGTCAACGCAATTATCTTTGCATGAAACTCTTTTCAAATATTAATTATATGAAAAGATTATATATAGTTCGCTTACACAGTACTGGAAGGAGAAAATAAAAAAAAATAAAAATAAATAAATAAATAAAACAGAGGGAAACAACCTGGACAGGAACACTACCTCAGCAAGGTCAGGGAAACATGTTGATTTTATATTTTAAATCTTCCCATAGAAAAAGAATAACTGCGTTCAGCTGGGAAGGAGGTTGGTGGTTCAAATCCCGGCTCCGACAGTCCTTGGGGAAGACACAAAAAACCCCAAATTGCTCCCAATGGGTGGTGGCGAGCACCTTTCATGGCAGCTTCCGGTGGTGTGAAGTGAATGATTTCCACTGGCTTACTTAAGGCCAGCACGGCACAGTTCACATGCACATCCACCCGGAAAATCGCTTCTCCATGAACGCAAATCGGCCAGGCCACGCCAGGTTTCAGGACCCACTCAGATGTGGCTCTGGAATGTGGCTGTCTGTGACCAAGTTTACTGGTCGCTGATTGGTCACGCTCCGAGGGGGTGACACAACGTGGCCGGCCAATCAGATGGGGGTGGGGGTGTGCCCCAGTCTGGCAGGCATCAGTAGAACAAAGGTAGACAGGTATCACATGCCACCAGTGGGGTGCCACCACCTTTGTCTCCCTCCCCCTCGACCCCCAAATCCCACCTACCCTCTTCTCTCATACTACTCAGCGGCCACAGCACAGTGTTGTCAATTCATGTGTTTATGGGGAGGGGTGTCACACACGCAGTGGTGGGGGTAAGCACTGGTATCAAAATTGAGTTTTTAAAAATTTGGCGTCGTCACAAAATTCGGATACACCGAACTAAACTTAACTGAGATGCGCCGAACTGTGCCTTGAGTTTCATTTGTTGTGGAGAAGTGGCTTAAAGCACTTTGAGTGCCACGATGTGGTAGAAAAGCGCTATATATAACTCGTTATATAAGCTAAATAAGTCAACATCCTGTTTCACAGGCTGCCACACTGAAGGCTCTAATGTACTGAATGAGTTAATAGCTGTGACCGAGTTTCTGGTGCTAGTGTTGTTATTCTTTATTTCCCGGTTATAAAATAGCCAACGACTCCGTTTTTTACTGGGCTGTCGACAGAACAAAAGCCTCACCCAGGGACTGGGAGCCAACCAAAGCTGACTATTGATACCACGCAACACGGCTGCCTCCCAGTTGGCACGTCGCTCCCTTTAATGGATTCAACGTTATTTGGCCTGGGGGCGGCCGGTAACCGCCGCAAAATAACTGAGTTGTGTTTGTGTGTCGGTTTCTGTGTACCCCGTCTTTGATTTTTTTTGTGTGTCGTTGTGGAAGCGTGTTTGTGTATTTATATTTTTTCTGTGTGTCTGGGCTGCTCTCTGTGGCAGAACGTCTCCTGTGTGTCTGTGTTTTTCCACACTGTCACTCTCAGTGTGTCTGTGAGCGTAACTGTGTGTACCCACCAAAACCAACGCCGCATCGCTCGAGGCCAAACCGTGACATCGATGTGCCACTACCGCGTACAACGCGGGATCGGGCGCCGTGGCGCGTCAATGGCGGGGAGCGATGGCCCGGTTTCATTGATCTGTCATTGTTCACAAACATAATTGAACTTGTTGGCATTGTTGACGTTATAGACGCCGCTTTGAAAGAGCAGAGAGACGAGGACGTCATTCTCGTGCGCAAAATCTCACGTGACGAGCCACATGAGGTGAACAAACGTTTCCTGCGCTGGGAAATGGAACAGAACATGCTGCAGTGACTTGCAAAACCATTTTATTTCCGGTGTGCATATTGTTTTTACACTCTTATTCATCTTATACTTTTATTCCATTATTCATTTTACCCTTTCTTTCTATTCAGTCCTACTCAACAATAGACGAGTTTACCCGCAAAATACAGGGGGCTGGCATTTTGTCCCGTCGGGAGGAAACACAGTTCCGGTGCCTAATGGTAGCCTATGGAAGCTCAGGTACTTGACCGAGGAACCGAGCAAACAAAACACACAAAACGCACGCCAGTTCAAAATCCGACCACTAGATGTCGTCTGTGACCAGTAAACACACCACCCCACTCGCTCCGTTTATAATTTTATATAAATATGGATGAATTACAGTCAAAATCTGACGTAAAGTTACTCACCGATTGATCACATGTTCTTCTGGACCAACAGGCTGGCTGCTTCTACTAGTAATTACAAAAGGAATGGGAAAATGGAACAAGTTGCACTGATTATTAAATCATGCGTTTGTGGGTCACAGATCCGCACGAGAGCATTTGGGTGTGGAATAGCACCCTGCAACTTACCACCATCCCTTTTAAATAACCCTGTAGGTGTGTGTTACCACCAAATAAACATGTTGAAAAATAACCAAAAACACATCGGACTAAATGACGCCGGGCAAGACGTTCAGACACCGGAAGGACCCCCCGAACTCGTCGATAGGACTGAACTTTTTTATCCAACCTTGCTGGTCTGGATACTTTGTCTGTAGAGCAGTTGTCACCCAACAGCTTCACTGAGCTTGGACTGTGTTTTAATGTCTGTCTATGACTGAGTGAACTGTGTAATGTGTGTTGACCGTGTCTGGTTGCAATGTACATACAACATACTAGACCTTGTTTACACCACTCAGAAACCCTGGTTCCAGTGCACCCATAGGACACTGGACTGTTTGGCTTGGACTGCTTAAATTGTGTCTCCACCACGTAGGCACCATGGAACCGGTAGAATTTTTCGGGCCTCCTTCAGAGGTAGTCCTAGGCGTCCCGTTCCCGTCACTCGCGGCCCGCGGCTTGTAGGGCCACTTATTGGTCAGCCACTGCTTCGAATTGATTGGGCGATGCAAATTGCCCCTTCAGGGGACATCGATAAAATTTAATTGAGACGTTACTTAACCATGATAGTGTGCACTGAAGAAGTAAGTGTTCTGTGTGCTTTCCACAGGGTTCCCGCGGATTCTTATACAGCCTTTAAAAGGTACAAATTCATAATTCTAAATATAAGGTAGGGCAACGCATTAAACAATCATCATTTTCTAAATCTAACATTTTGAACATAAGTAAGATCTTATGTTAGTTTTGTCAGAAATGTACACCGGATCGAAAAATATTACATGTTTCATGAACGTAGCTGTTACAAGCCAGCGGGGATGGCTGGACGAACGGCGCACATCGTCCGCGGACCGCCCATCTCCATCTCCGGCGCCAGGATCGTCCGCGGAGACTCCAACGCCGGCAGCTGCCCCGCGTTCTCAATCAACAGTCCGCCCCTACTTAAGATTGCGTCCGACCCCGGAGAGATGCGGCCCCAAAACCTCAGTTCAGTAACCTGACTGAGCATGTCATGCTTCAGCTCCATACTTAGACAAACTCTCGCTAGATATCTGTTCCGTTGTTTAAAGCGCATTGCTTCAATTCTATACGGTGACGAGACCTCACTGGAAACCTGTTCTGCTCCTGGCGTTGTGCTCATCCGGCTCAATTCTTTCCTGACTACAGAGTGACCCCCAGGAGCCTCCACCCGTACCTGGTCCAGCCCCGGTGGACTCGGATTATGAGATGAGTGCTGCTTCCGATGAAGACGCCATGGACGAACTTTAGATAGATCCTGTCTGCCTTTCGCTGACCTCTAAATGGTTGATTTAAACTAACATAAAAAGACATACTTTTGAGTTGTGAATAAAGGGTTTTCAAACCCTCATTTTGCCTCCTCTCTGGTGAACTAAATTGTGTATACTTGACCCGTGACAACCTGAAAGACACTAACAAATAAAATGTATTATTATTATTATTATTATTATTATTATTATTATTATTATTATTATTATTAAATGTGAAACACTTCTTATGCCTACATTTGTTTGCGCGTGTTAATTGAAGTTTGTGGCCTTGAATAATATCACTGC
>OMKY01096282.1:1661-12791 GCA_900302395.1 Bregmaceros cantori | reverse complement strand
GGGGGGGCAGCAGCGGGGTCACACACACACAGATACATGCGCATTCACACACGCACACACACACATACAGACAAGTGCATATAGAGCTCAAAGCGTTTCTGAATGTAAATATGCCATCCCGAGCCAGACAAACGTCTTGGAGATGACTGTTTTGTTCGCAAACATTTGCGCGAGTAAGATCAATAAAACAAAACAAATATTGAGACCCTGCAAACTGGTTGATGCAGTGCATTCGGTTCTTTCACAAATATTTGTGACAGATTTAATTTGGATTGTTGTAATCGTATGGCTATCATCCAAGAATATTAACTCTTTCAGTGCCAAGGACTGAAGTATAAGTCGAGTAAAAACATGTCCTTTAAAAGACGTGAAAAGAAAATATCAATGCAAAAAGTTTAAAAATGAATTTTTTTTCCAGAAAGTAGAGATCCTTTTTTTCCCCCTCTATAATAAACTTGTATTTTAAATATAATTTCTGCAAAATATTTGGGGAGTCTTCAAGCATCTTCAAGCATGTCCTGCTACATTTCCTGGCATGAAAATGAGTGGCATGCAAAGAGTTAATGATGAATAATGATGACGAATTAAGCATAATGATGGAATCAAATTATATATATATTTTTTACATATCAGTCCGCGCTGAGCTTCATACCTTCATGGGGTGGTAGAAGGATAAAAGTGAAGGTGGGTACAGCCGGAGAGAGTTGGATCCGATCTGTTTTATGATGATTGTTATGTTCCTGATTGTTCGAAAGCAGTCTGGCTCTTATTTGGAGCTGTTATTGCTGCCAGATCAAAAGAAAAACAGGACAAAATGCACACACAAAATGGACGGCAGATGCTTCAGATTGTATTAGCCCAAAAAAAAATGTCTTGGCTTTGCAAAAAAAAAAAAAACCCTTTTCAAAATAGAATATTTCTGTATATATCTTCACATTGAAAAGTAGTCCCAATGCTATTCTCTTTTTCCTCTTAAATCCTTGAAATATGCTTTCTTTACATCATTTTCCTCTATAAATTCTGAGATTCAAAGTCATGGGAATCCTCTTTACATATTGACAGAATCTGTGTTAGGCTTCCGGTAAGTTTCTACATTTTCTGTACACAAGAAAACTTAAAAAAGGTGAAAAAAACACAGACAAGATAGAGCCACTCACCAAGGAGCAATTTAAATAAGGACTATTTTTAACAGAACAATAAGTAATACTGGAATCCGGCCCCGCACTAGTGAGAATATCTACATTAAAGTTTTTTTCTCCCCCTCCTAAATCCGTACCGTAACAGCTTCATAGTGCCATTTCAATTGGATTGAAAACAAACAAAACAGCAAATAAACAGTAGCTTTTTTTGTCTTATCATTATACACATTATTATAATTATTCCTTTCATTGAAACTTCAAACAAAAAAAATAACTTGACCATTTCATTTAATAAATTGAATTAGAAAAAAGTCCCTCTTAATGTACATTTCTGGTCAGTTCACGCTCAGCATTTGAAAAGGAGAAGGCCTTTCTGTTTGAGTCTGTCTGGGTCCTGTGTGTGTGTGCGTATATATTATATACACACACACACTCACATACTCGCATGCACGCCCACACACACACACACACACACATTCTTCAGACTATCGGTGAATGGGACGAGGCAAGAGATGGACATTCCTGGTGGTGTTGTTGGCAGTAACTGAATGTTTTCTCTGACGGACTTTATCGCACTTGTCTCCTCTTCTTGCGCGTTGCACCCCAACTCCTATCTTGTGTCAGGGCCTCTCCTCGCTGGCCACCAGGTAGACCGGGAGTTCAGTAGCCAAAGTCTGCTCCTCGAGGCCGAGGGAGTGGGGTGGGGAAGGTGGCGCCGTACGCCCTGCCGTTACGGCACTGTCAGCGGGATGGTAGTGGTTAAGATCAAGGCTGAGGCGGTGGTCGGGTGCTGGACGCAGTCACTTGGGCTGCAGCGTGGCCAGGGTGGGCGTGGCGTTGGGGTCAGGGTTGAACAGCTCCTTGTAGAGCGGCGGGAACAGAGTGCTGACGGTGTCCGGGTGTAGCTGCTGGAAGGCCTGGAGCTCTTCGGTGTGTAGCGTGCATAGCGCTGACAGTGTAGGGATCCGGCTGATCAGCTGATGGAGGGAGTGAAGAGAACAGGACTTGAGGGTGTTTTTTTTTTAAATTCCAACTGAGTGTGCTGTAGTACATTTTTTTCAACCACTAGCAAATGGCTTGCATGCATTTGTGTACTCATACGAAATGCAAAAATAGGGCAGCTTTAATTGTGGTGTCCTTCATTTTTGGATCTGTCCATGTGCTCCTGTGCTATGTACTGTTGAAGTGGACCAATGACTATGGGTGGACTGGTTTCTTCAACAAACTGACGCATGAATATAATAATAACAACACAACAGCAGCATTTTAGTATTTTTTGATATAAAATATATTTTACAAAGGCCTTTATTACATTCAGGCCACAGTGTACTATATTGGGATGATAAATAGATAGATACTTCATGCATCCTGAACGGAGAATTACACTTTAGATACCTATAGATAAACATACCCATAACAATTAAAATAGCTATATGAATGAGTGAAGAAAATCAATTCTACATGTTCTAATTGCCCTAAAAAGAAACTTATAAAGAATGGATGATTTATAGAAGTTTGAAATGCTTCTTTTAATGAATTTTGGCACTCAGCAGCTGCTGAATATAATGAAAAGTAAGGTAAGCAATATAATGTAGTTACTTTTAAAATAAAGGCGTCAGTAATCTAACTTAGTTTCAAGAGGCATAGTGGGTAATTAGGAGTTGCATTTCAGAAGTAGGGTGGATTGCCCTGATGTGGGCCACTGCTTAATGTGGGGAATTGGCTCTGGCTCCCTAAACAAATGAATGTCAGTAAAACTATGATAAAAGCAAACTAAAGTAATGTGTAACATTACTTTCAACTGTTCAACACTACATTTCACTGTCCCACCTTAGACAACTGACTGTCCCACTGTCCCACATGAGGAAGCTGCAAAAAATGGTCCACATTAGAGCAAACCACCCTAAACGTGGCAACACAGGTTACGGTTAGGGGATATGGTTAGTGTCAGAGGGATGCTGTTAGGGAGAGGGTAATGGTGGGGGTATTTACCTTGGCCAGTGCGTCCTCGTCCATGTGGTTCTTCTGCATTATGTGCTGCAGGGCGAAGTAGATTTTTTCCTGAAGCTTCTGCACCTTACGTGGCTCCATCAGCCATGGACGGTCTGGGGAGACACACAATCGCACCATAGATTTTAATCATACGGACGACACGACGGAGAGAAAGAAAGGCTTTTACATTAAAAAAAAAAAAGAATAATAATAATATTGACAGTGTTAGTGTGAAGGGGGACAAGAGAATGGGGGAAGCAGACCTGCAGCATACTTATGTCAGTGAGGGGAAGTGATCTCACAACAGCTGTGTGCGCTGTGAGATTAAGCCACAGGCACAAAAGTGTATGGGGCTGGATGCAGTGGTCTAACTGAGAGCCACCCTTGTTTATAGACGAGTTTATGTGCGAAACACTGGTGTGAGTCATTTTGTCCCGCGCTTCTGCAGGTCACTTCCGGTGCCTTATTGTTGCCTATGCCAACTCTGGTACTGGACAGAGGTCCGAGCACACAAAACACACAAAACGCACCAAAATCTGACCAATAGGTGTCGGTCTCTTCATAATTTTGTATGTACCGAATAAAGATGTTGAAAAAAAGCCAAAAACACAGCCAACTAAATGACACCGGACGTGACATTCAGACACCGGAAGTACCCCCGACCTTGTCTATTGATAGAGTCGACGGGGATGCAGCGCAAAGAATGGGGGATGCTGCCCTCCGGCAATGCTGTCGACAGCGGAATACAGACTTGCAGATCACCGTGCCTTTGTAACAGCAGCACCCTGGATGAGTCAACTCATCAGCACGCAGCACGCCTTTCAAAGTTTTTGAACGCCAATGTACACACGTTCACACTTTCGCCACAATCGCGCAGTGGAAACAAAACGTATTGTCATCGTGGGTATCTCAATGTCATTGCATGCAGGTGCACACTTGGTGGCCAATTGGGGGCAGTACTTAAAAAAAAACAGGACAGCTTTAAATTTTAAAAAACTCGACTCGCGAGTCACTCGAGTCACCAAAAACGTGACTCGAGACTCGCGGCCTAAAGACTCGGACTCGACTTGGGAATCCGACTCTCGACAAGTATTTGACGAGTCTCACTTGCTTTTTCGGCTTTCCACAAAGTGAACATTTAACCTTGTTTGTGTATACTTATTCATAATCATTGCATTGCTATATAAACCTGTGTCACATTAGCTAACTTTGAACTAACCATTCTGTGTGCGATATATGCATATAGTCAAATCTAGTTCTGAATTCACTTCCAAGCTTTTAGAGCTACATCTTTCAAAATGACTCAAGACTCGACACAGACTCGTACCCTAAAGACTCGGACTCGACTCGGACTCGTGAGTTCGGGACTCATGTACATCTCTGCTCTATCTCACTATACAGTAACAGTAAAAATGTAAAATAAGTGAATAAGGTTAATGTAAATATGTCAATGAGGTGCAAAGACAAAGACACAGTCATTATGATGGATTGAGAACAAAAAAGGAGTGTGAGAGAGAGAAGGGGTGAGAGAGAGAACGCTGGCTGACCTGTAGAGATGAGAACTGCTGCTGAGAATAGTGCTATCTCCTCCTCTGTCAGTTGCAGGGAACACATACTCTTGGCAAAGTCAAACACAGCACCCACAAGGTCGTCACATCCTAGAGAGAGAGAACAAGAGAGAGAGAGAGAGACAGAGAGGGAGGGAGAGAGAGAGCACCATAGAAAGGGAGAGGCAGGGAGAGAAAGGGGAGGACAAAGGTGGGAGGACAAGAGATGAATAGACAGAGAGAGAGAGGCGGATAAATTGCTTAGACAGCACACTTTGTAGATGCTGCAAATATTCACACAGTTTGAGGGAATAGACCAATGTCCTATTTTACAATTGCTATCAGAATCAGAATCATCTTTATTCGCCACAGTGCATGTACAAGCATTATGTAAACATGGAAACTAGTTGCACTCGTTGTACTCTCTGGTGAACACACATGTGTGTAACAAAACTCAAACAAGTAACTTGAAAAACACTTTTTAATACCACGGGAAGAAGTCAGAGGTATCATAGTGAGGAAACAGTATCAGTACATTTTTCAGACTGTGATCTTCAGCAATGACCCTCAAATGAAATGACTATACAATATGTGAATCATGAAAACTAATTGAAATACATCATCTGGTGTCTGTGTGCGTGTGTGTGTGTGTGTGTGTGTGCGTGCATGCCTGAGTGCTGAGTGTCACTCACCTAATGCTTTGAACATCTGCATGCCACCATATTTGCCCTCAAATAGCACTGTGTTGTTGAGAGGGTTGAAGGCCCGACACATCCTAACTAGTACCACTTCCAAACAACCTAGAGGTGGGGGGAGGAGAAGTGGCAGAGAGAAAGGTAAGGCCACATTGTTAGAGAAGAACACAAAATTAAGAAAATAAAAACTATAGCCAATGGTTTCACGATAGTGATTATATTGTGAAACCACTGGCTATAATGTCCCAAGCGTACTACGCAGCAGAAATGTCAACTGGTTTTACAAAAAATGTGTTATGCCATGGATAATATATTATGAACAAGAAAACGCAAGTTGACTGATTTGTGAAAGCAAATACGCATGCCCACAAGCAAATGAAATTGAGACATTAAATACATTCAAATGCTAATGTTTTTTGTCTAAAAGTCTGAATGTAAAACGGATACTGTAATGCCACAGTCTGTCACAAGGTGGAACCTTACCCTACACATAAAGGCAGCCGTATTCTCAGTGAGGACAATGGCATTTTTTCCCTTTGCCCCTTGGACTTGCTACCAGGCGAGCAGCTTTCATTACAATAAATTCATGGTGAATAACACTCAAAAAATACAACGTAATAATATAATAAAAAGATGATCAGGATTCCTGCAGAGGCCTGCTTCAATATGTTAATTAATCAACTATATATAGAATAGTTATAACTGAGAGCTGTATGAATTTGACCTAATATGGACTTCATATTTAATCGCTACACATAATATTGTAACTCACAAGTGTGAGGAGAGTGCCACAAGCCGATGTATCATGACTACTGCCATGTATTGTCACCAGAGATGGGCAGTAACGCATTACATTTACTCAGTTACAATTTTTGTGTGTACTTTTTTACTTTTGGAGTACATTTTTCACGAGTTACTTTCTACTTTTACTCAAGTAAATTTGAGGTGAAAAAAACTACTTTTTACTGAGATGTCAGTAAAAAGTACTTGGTACATTAACTCCGCCTTTAGCGACACCCGTTGGGAACTGTTGGCACATATGTTGATGTCATATCTTTCTCTCGGGCGCTTTCTCGTTCGCTTGCTCTCTCTCTCTTGGTGTCTCTCGCTCTCTCTCTCTCCTACTCGGTCTCTGTCTCTCTCTCTCGGCTTTCTCTCTCTCGGGTGAAAGTTACTCAGTAATTTCGCTACTTATGTAACTTTTTTGTGGAATACTTTTTTACTTTTACTTGAGTAACTATTTGGATGACTACTTTTTACTCCTACTTGAGTAATATTTTGCTGAGCTAACAATACTTTTACTTGAGTAATTTTTATGGCTACTCTGCCCATATCTGATTGTCACCTATATTACGCTGTTATAATTCTACACCAGTATAGTGCACAGGTTTCGGTTACCACGCGGTGAGTGTATTGTAAAATGCTGAGCCATAGCATTTGTCGCAGAAACACACACAGACATACACAGTAACACACAGGTAGATGCTGGGTGTTGGTCTGGTAGTCTGGTGATAAAGTTGGTTTATGGGACATCGGTAAGAGTTGTTCCCTCTTCTTTCCTGTCCTCCGTTAAAGGAGTTCTGTAACCAATCCCAAATAACTGTCCTTAACTGGGAAATCAAGGTTGAAAGGTATTAAGATAAATAGCTGTTGTATTCCTTAAATCTACATCTAAAATCAAGCTTTGGCTGCAATGTTGGCGCTATATAAAAACCTGTTTAGTTGAGTTGAGTTCTGCAGGGTAGACTTTTAAATAGCAATGGTTAAAAGTGAATAGGAGTAAATTATGAATCTTGAGGCGTGTATAAGTTCTGCGCATGTTGCAAGCCTTTTGTAACTTTTGCAGGAGATAGATAAATAATTATACAATCCCTAAAAAACAATTCCCTGACTCATGAGCATTGAAATGCCATGTCATCATTGAAGATGATATATTTCAAGTGCACCAATTCAACATATGTAAGCTGTTGTTGACACTGAAATGTATTACGTACGTATTGAATATTGTCACTTCCACCAAGCTGCATGCACTACAGGCACAGGATGAACACATTGCCCATTTATAAAAAATTGAAATTTGATGTGTATTCACTGGCAGGGATTTCAATAATTGAGCACGGTGCCTCTCACCTGACTTTAGCAGCAGTATCTGGTCGTTCTGGCACAGCTCCATGAAACCTGAAATACGCTTGGCAAACTCCACCACGTACTGAATGGCATGGGTGATCTGGATAGCACACTGCTGCCACAGAGCTTCTCTAGACTGAGAGAGGGGGAGAGAGAGATAGAGAAGAATGCGAAAGAGAGAACAAGAGAGTGAGAGAGACCGTTTAAACGGTTTTTGTTTTTGTCCTCCAAGTTGATTTAGTTCCAAGTTACAGCACATAAGGGCTAGACTTTGCCAGATGAACAAAGTGGGAAAAGCCTGCATCCAAAAAGGAAAGATTCAGATTCAAGCAGGGCTTTGAACCGGTTCAAGGAATGAAAATGAAAACCAGGAACTTTTGTATTTTCCAGGGAACAGAAACAGAACATGAAATTTTATTATTTCTCATGTTCTGGAACAGGAACACTTCAATGGTGTTCCTGTTCCAGAACCGGTAACTGGTTTTATTTAGTTCCTCAAAGGAGGGTACTTTGGAATAACTTCAAAAACACAGACACAAACAAGAATATTTATAAAATCTACGATGTAGTAGTAAAGTAAAGTAACTCTGGAGTGTGTGGTTGTGGATTCGCCCCGACACACAACGAGACCTAGGCTGTAGAGTGCTACCAGCAGCGGGTCTCCGTAGCGAGTTGTTGTGGGTTTTTAGAAATTAAAGGAGCCAATATCAAACTGCCGTGAGGATGAAGGTGTGTGTATATTGAGTTGCATCATTTTCTCTCCATTGTGACACAGAAAATGAGTGAGTGAATGTCTTGTGTTTGGCTGGTAGTGAGGGCACACAAGGGATATTACACCCGCAGTGGATGAGTTAATATTGACCTAGTTAGAATGTGTCCTCTTATGACACGGCAAGTTTATTGAGAGTGGGTTTCTCGCAAAGATGCTGTACTTAGTCTCACCTTGATCTGGTACATCTTGACGTCATCGTAGGAGTGAGTCTGCCATGCCAGCTGCTGCAGCTCGTCCGAAGTATACTGACATGTCTCCAGGTGAGACTTAATAATGTTTTGGGCAATGCGGTCTGAGAAAGGTAGACACATACACACATGGTGTCATTTTCACCTCATTCACTATGAATTCAGAAAATCAAATAATAGTTAAAGAGCTGACATTCATCTTGTCTTATTTGTATTCTGAAGACCATGTATCCACATTCCACTGGGAGGATGGGGGGGATCAGGTCCATATTACATTTTTCTGGATAATCAAAATTTTAAGAGAATGCACATGTGCGCACAGAAAGGAGGCACTTAAGGCTAGGTTAAGGAACATACTTTTCCTTTTATTATTATTACAAAATGCACATTCAAAACTACAGTATTTTTAAAACACTCAATTTCTTTTTATCAAAGCTCGTACTGACAGCTGTGATGAGTGACTGTGTTTGAGCGAGAGCCCGTCCTCACCTAGGTCACCCATGCTAACATGTGGTCCCATCTGGGTGTCAGGGTAGCCTCCGTAGCTGAAGAGGTTAGGGACTGGCGTCAGGTCATACACCGGCTCCTGCTTGATGTGCTTCATCCCTGACATGTCGAGTCCTGACTGGTCCGGAGACGGCTGTGTGGAGTCCATTCCATAGTAACCGGCCAGCATCCCTCCACCGCCTCCTCCGTGCACCCCGTTCACTGAAGACGGCCGAGAACAAACAGTCATGACAATTATGTAAAAAGAGGCTTTCTTCATTGGTCCCGTTGTTTGGTGAATTGAACCACTTTTCTTTATATAGGATAGGCCTCTATTCACGACACAGAAATCGCAATGCAGCGACTGAGTTAGCTACCCAGGAAATTGTAAAATGTTCCCCTTATTTTATATTGTTAAGTCACTCTAACACCAACTGTTGCCAAAATTGAACTTTTAGGTCTCGTACTGCATGCTCCTGATGTATTTAAAATTAATCGGAATGAGAACTAAATCCTACTTCCTTTGTGCAATCTTCGACACAGCTGTTCTCACCATTGACGCCGTTCATTCCATTGAGGTGTCCGCCTTTAGGGAGCTCGATAACGTGTCCGTTAGCGTACGTGCCTCCGATCTCGTGGTTCAGGCTGGGTAGGCCATGGGCTAGGCTGGTGGAGTATACCCGGGCCAGCGCCTCAGCTTCCCCCGTATGTTGCTGTCTCTGTTCCTGTAGTCTCGCTTGGTGCTTCTGTACTTCTGCATATAGGCTGTCTCTCTGCTTTTTTGACATACGCCCAAACTTCACCGCTGTAGTGGAAGAGAGGGAGAGAGAGAGTTAAGACCGGCAGGATTGTAAATGCAGTACTGACGTCTGGTCTGGTCTTGAACAACTGGATTCCTGCCTTCCACCACACTTTATTTGAGAATGAACATGGTTTTACAATGACATTTCAATAAAATGTGTTGTGAATGTGTCTGAATCAACTGATGGTATTTTGGGCTTATTTATTGACTGACTCTTAGCACAAATGCTGTTAAATTTCATCACAACTGTTATTTTAATTTTTGCTTACATTTTATTTTTCTCATATGATTCTTGTTCACCGTCCTCTCAACATTGAGTTAATCTGTGTATCATGGTATATTATTACAGGCATAAACAGGAAAAAAAATATCTAGATCCCCACTGGCAAAGGACTTAATGGGGCTGGATGCAGTGGTCCAACTGACTGCACCAAAGAGCCAGCCCAAAGCAACTTAGTTACTGTAACTTGTTGACATTACTGCTGTTCATTCATTCCCTTCTCTACAGCAATATGCTATTTGGGAGTGGAAAGACATTTGAGAGTCGCTGCTAATGTGTGCACCTCACCACCAATGTGCTAGACCTCGGAACAGGCTGCGTAGGACTTTAATACCTTACGGCAACGCCACTGTTGCGTGTGTGAGTGTGTTCCTCACCATCCCGGGACATGCCCAGTGCTAAACATTTTTGCAGGCGGCAGTGTTGACAGCGGTTGCGGTTGGTGCGGTCTATCAGGCAGTTTCTCTGTCGAGGGCAGGAGTAGGCCGCATTGTTCTGCTGGCTACGGCGGAAGAAGCCCTGCAAGACAACAGCACACACAACTTAAGCCCCGAATATCAATATATGGAATCAATGCAGATGTTTCTTGTGCTCTTTAATATGGGTAACGTTTTTCTACACAATTTTCACATTATGTGAGAAGGGTTGTCCTGCATTGGCACCATTGTTAAAGAGAGAAAGATTGAAAGAAAAATACAAATGTTTGAGTGAATTTGTGTAAAAAATAACAGAAAAAACAAATTTAACGTGCCAAGTACCTATACTTGGTCCCAAAGAATAGCAAAATAAATTTTATAAGACACTATCAGTAAGATTTGTCCAAATTATTTAGTGGACCTTTAGTGGAAATTTCAATGTTTGTTTTTTCCTGACACATTTTTAATGAGTGAATCAGTTCACATTTCCTTAATGTGCATATATTGCATATTTTATCATATATTTAATATTCAAAAATTATAAACATGTATTATTTTAGTTTCGTGTTACATTTTTTTCAATTTTATGAAACCAATGACAATATGACAACAGTTCTATATCTGAAAAGGCTAGATGGGTTTCATACTGTAAGCTCTGGGTTATGTGCTCATACATACCTTACATC
>OMKY01096182.1:0-13296 GCA_900302395.1 Bregmaceros cantori | reverse complement strand
AAGACGCACGCCAGTTCAATGCAGTTGGCATGTTCGCCGGTGGCATCAATAGCAAACGCGCTACTCTACGAACACTTGCATTGATAATGGATTGCCACACATACTGCTATCACTAACAGTACTACGTTTTTGTACGACTACGGTGCAGGTTTGCAATCTAGTTTATCAAGAAATTTAAATTTTTGCAACTAATTAAATAATTGATTATCACCGAGTAATCAGTTGCAGCCCCCGATGAAGTGCAAGAAAAAATAAAAAAATGAATGAATAAATAGATAAATAAATAATACTAATAAATACATACACAATAAATAATACTAATAAATACATACATAAATAACAACAACAACAACAATATAAAAGTGTTGAAATTGTTTTTTTATTTGTTTCATAATGACTTCAAACTTCAAGAGGCAGACTTATAAAGTATAGATGAGTTTACCCACAAAATACATGGGGCTGGCATTTTGTCCCGTCAGGAGGAAACACACTTCCGGTGCCTAATGGTAGCCTATGGAAGCTCAGGTACTTGACCGAGGAACCGAGCAGACAAAACACACAAGACGCACGCCAGTTCAAAATCCGACCACAAGATGTCGTTTGTGACCAGTAAACACGTCATCCCGCTCGCTCTGTTTATAATTTTGTGTAGGTATTGATGAATTAGTCAGGATCCGACTTAGAGTTTCTCACCGAGTGATCACATGTTCTTCTGGACCAATAGGCTGGCTGCCTCTACTAGTAATTTCAAAAGGAACGGGAAAATGGAACGAGTTGCACCGATTATTGAACCATGCGTTTGTGGGTCACCGGAAGTACCCCCCGTACTCGTCTAAAGAAAAGTACAGCAAAAAGTAAAGGACTTTACAGGACTTGCTTCCAGTCGGATTCTGTGATCAGGTGTGACTCATTAGATGATTGGCCTGTTGAGCTGTTTTAATTAGGATCAGCTGACTTTTCAGAACTGTTTATAGAGCACGTCCCCCAATTAAGGCAGGCCACGGGTTATAATACCCACTCTGTTTTTTCTGCAATGTTTCCCTGCGGCTCTTAATCCCAGTTCCCGATTTAATCTTGTCATTATTTCTCTCAATAAAAAATGAAAAACGGCGCTTGCACCAATAAATAAATGAATGTGTGCGTCTGTGTGTAGGGAGTCTTAATTTTCTCAAAAGTGGCTAAACCGTAACCTATACTTCACAATTCATCCATCATCTATCGTTTCATTTCCGTAGCCATTACAAACATACACAGACGCAGTCGAGGAGCACATGCATCAGAGTCAGAATATGTAGGTATGTGTGTATGTTTTGGGGTGCTGCCAAAAAGTCAAATCCAACCCTGATCCAAGCTAGAAAGGGACCCGGATTAGATCAGTCACGGCTGTCGTCGTTGCCAAAAGATGAGGTGCGCGTGTGCGCACGCACACACACACACACACACTCACACACACTCACACATATAAGCGAACCAAAAATGCCATAGAATGTATACAAATACAATCCCATACACAAGAGAAAGTAACTCCTTTTGAACCACAGCAGATGCCACCACATAAAGTGGGACAACTGTGACAAGACAACAGAAGAGAGTGAGAAAAATAGAAATCAATGAAGCCGCAGGACCACATCTCAGGCACATATCGCCCGTATACATTTCACAGTGTCCGCAAGCACATGTGCATGCTTTGGGTTTGCGGCTCTGTGCTCCACGTGCCGCGCACATCTGCGCTTGGCATTTTTAGTGCTCACTGACAGGCACATCGTTTTTGTTTTTCAGAATTCACCCCCCAGCCCCCTACACCACCACCACCAACCACTGCTGCGTGAACTAAAACTAAAAAACGTGGAGTGATTTATCGTCATCCCGACCCGGGGGTGACCCCCTCACCCCGAGCCCACTGACCTGGAAGTTACGTCCATTCGGAGTCAGCCATTTCCTGACTTCATAAAGGCGGCTAGGCGGAACTTGCAGAGACACGGGGTGAAAATGGTGGGGCAAAATCATTAACTGCACAGTATAATGACCACTACTGTGCGTTGCCCACCTATCGAGTTCGGCATAAAGTCTTTAGAATAAAGCAGGCTATGCTCCACTTCGCGAGTACCAAAATAAAAAATAATTAAATCATGATTCAGGATTGTAAATAGAGCGGACAATAAAGGTCTCGCCACTCTATTGGGGCACCAGGGATTCTACACGCGGGGGGCAGAGTGGTTATAGAGCGTGCCCCTGGGTTCTAATCCCCTCGCTTTTCTGCAATATCTCCCCCCGACTCTTCATCGCAGTTTCCAATTGAATCCTGTCACCATCTCTCAATAAAAGAATGAAAAACTGTGCTTGCGCCCCAAAAATATATGTTTTTTAAAAAGGTCTTTCCTCCAGTGCTGCGCAGTCGGATAGGTAGAGTTGCGGGTTCACCTACCCCCTCCACTGACAGCTTTCACACTTGTGCTTTGTGTTTTGACCCCTTTCCACTAAACCTGGAATAAAAACGTGAAAATCAGCCACATTTTAAATCTTGTGGTCTATGCATCACAGCTCGTCATCTCAGCAAAAATGTTTTATCCAATTACTTAATTCAATGACTTTCTGAATGATCATGGAACATTCTGCATGCCCGTGGGAACATCTGAAAATTGAGAATGTTCACAAAAAGACCTTCCTTGAAAATGTCAGTAAAGTAGGAAATCTTTACTCAAGTACGGATATAGATAAATGCATGTATAGGGAAAACGGTCACAATAAGTCTGAAGTCTGGGGGTGGTGGGGGGGCTCTCCTCATAGCATTATCCACGCCCGATGTCCCGCTGCCATTGCATCAATGAGAGAAAGAGGATTAAAAAGAAACACAGATTGGAGGGTGTGAATGCCAAAAAGATGGATTTTTAAGCATAGGGGGGGATAAAGTCTACTCAAAAGTTCTGGCAGGATTAATGATCACATCTGGCAGTCACCCCTTAGAGGAGTGTCATGCAAAGAGAAAGATGAATTGTTTTAAAAACAGTTATAGAAATGGTCTTATTAACCCCATGAGTGCCAAGCATTTTCACACAAATTTTTACGCTGATGTTTGAATGTACACCAAAAATGAAAAAAAAATACATCTATACATAACAGTGTGTGTTGGCAATACGTATTGTTTGACGACTACAGAAGTTCTATTCAGTCCTACTCCTAAGAGTTGTGTTCGCATATTAGGGGTGACCCAACATTTTTTTCCTCCAAGATGATAAATTCTATGGAGATGTACGAACTCCACAGAAAATCACAGCAATCACCAATTCACCAAATCAAAATTCACCAATCAAAATAATAATAAAAAAATGAAGAAAAAAAAACAATTGCTGAAACACGTTTCCCTGGATGCACCGATCAATTTGTGGACAATTATTAAATTGCTGATGAAGAGTAATTGAATGATCTAATCTGGAAAACGTGCAATCTGGACTTGTAAAAAATTTGATTGCCAGGTATAATGTTCTCATTACGGATCTCGGCTTTTGAATGAAGTACCATCTGAATTAGATGGCGTGGGGGGGGGATAAAGTTTACTCAAAAGTTCTGGCAGGATTAATGAGCACATCTGGCAGTCACCCCTTAGAGGACAGGAAGAAGAAGAAAGTGTCATGCAAAGAGAGAAAGATTAATTGTTTTAGAAACCGTTACAGAAATGGTCTTATTAACCCCATGAGTGCCAAGCATTTTCACTCATGGGGTTGAATGAAGTACCATCTAAATTAGATGCTGCCCTTTGCGTTTTGTTGCGATGCTGAACGATTGTGTGTGTGTATGTGTATGCATGCACGTACGTGTGTGTTGTAGGCCAAATAAAGGCTGCACTGTTGCAGGAAGACATTCCCAGAGTTGTCCAACTGATCAGAAGCACAAGGTCTTCAACGCTGCTCATTGTCGGGCCAGCGTCTCGCCGCACCATAAAAACAATCATGCGTGACCGCCTGAATAATCATCAAGGCAAAACAATTTGATCGTTCTGCACTGATGTCAAATACCACACGGCACAAAGCATGTTTTTCGTGAGCGTGGGAATTCTGAAGTCTCTGTGGAACGAAAAAAAAAAAAAAAAGTTTCTATTGCCACTATGAGGGCCCCCTTTTCACCCCCAGCCAAAGTGCAGAGGCAATCCTGGGACATGTGGTGTAGTAGGGCTGCATCGAAAGATGATATTGATCAACAGTTAGCCCTTTTTTTTTTTACAAACGATTAATCAAGTAATTTGTCCATTATCAATCAATTAATTTGTTTATTTCTTTAAAGTGTAAACTGTGATGGCTCTCCACCATTTTTTTGGGTTGGCATGGAAGAGACTATTCTTTCATTGTACTGTGTGTTTGTGTTGGTGTGGGGCTTAGTAGTGTTCTGCATCCGAGGGAATGGGCAGGGCCATAGTGCTGGGAATGGCAACTGGCATTAGGGGCAATTTATATTGAAAGGATTAATCAAAGTAGGGGTGCAATGATAAGTCGATTAATCGGTGACTAAGAGATTATAAAATTAATCGACAACTTATCTAATAATCGATAATCGGCAAAGAATTGAATCATTGTTGGCAGTTTTGTGCTGATATTTCCCCCATTCATCCACACAAATGTGATATTCATTCATAATAACCAAAAATATTTAATATTAAAATGGACATAATTGATGAAAAATACATGAATATGAAGAAAACCATGGAAATATTAGGGTATAAATTACTTTCAATGAGTTTGTGTCAGATGAAGTAATTTGACTTGATTTCAAGTTGACAGGATTCATTTCTCATAGTTTTTGCTCGCTGTGAGGATTTGGGGTATTTTTCAAAGGAAAAATTAGCCAACCGATTAATCGACTAATGGTTTCAATAATCGCCAACTAATTGACTGTTAAAATAATCGTTAGTTGCAGCCCTAACTCTAAGGCTAATTAGTAGATTTGAATCAAATTAGTTGGATAGGCAAAGCACATGCATGGCACAATGGCTCAGGGAGTCGTAGGGTGGGTGGGGGAGGGTGTGAAGGAGACCCGCAGCATACTTATGCCGGAGACGAGAAGAGCTCTCACGACAGATGCGCGCGCTGCAAGTCTGGTGAACATGAACATGATATGAAAATTGATATTGTGGACGTGGTGCAGTCTTGGCAAATATGCATTCATAAAACATCAGTATTGGCATTGCCCCCCCCAAAAGTTGATACTGGTTATCTGGAATTCTTTTTTATTTTTTATTAATCTAATACCATTAGGTCGCTGACCAATTAAGATAAGGGGATCCGGAAGTTACTTTGTGGTGGGAAAAGGACCCCTTTTCCCTTGGGGTGAGAAGGGCTAAGAACCCCTAAACTAGACTATATATTTCAGTCATCCAGTGTGGTCTGGTTCAACAGTGAGAGACAACATCCCTTTAGCTAGCTGGATAGAGCACATGCACAGAGGAAGCTGGTGAGATCCCAGCACTACGACTAATAAATCAATGCCATTGAGGCATAAAGGAGATGGGGTGATTGGCTGGGAAGGGGGCAGGTTGCCAACACAAAATCCAATTATACCAGAGGGCTTGCATCACTCAACCTGATGACTGGCTGTACCTTCAGCTATGACAAGAGTGAGACAAAGTATATTATTTCTTTCAATTATAAAATGTATGCATATCACAGCAATAAGTTACTTTTTTGCCAGCTATACATCGAAACCCTCAGGTTTCGATGTATGGCAGTGGTCTTCAAACTTTTTGGCCCAGAAATCGGCATATTGGTCACCTAGAATATTTAAGAATATTTAGCCAATTTTTCAATTTTTTTTCCTATGAATGAATGAATGTTTATTTGAACATGTCGAACAAATTGAGAAGGTAATGCAATGCAAAAATACATAAATAACACAAGGTAAATCAACCAAACAAAGCTGTGGGCCACAATCAGAATAAAATTAAATTAACCAAAGTAAATGTCTAAGCATAGCTCAAGAGGATGGGTTCGGTTAGAATGAAGTTCGTTATTGGAACATGCTAATAAGATAGAACCATTTGGCATACTATTTAAAAAATGCATAGCATCTCTTAAAACTGCCAAACAAATGCAATGATATCTTTTGGTGCCAGTTAACAATGGCATTTTGTGAAAAAATAAATTATTCATTATTCAAATCTTTACTCATTGCCACAAAGCTATATCACAATAAATGCAAATATCAACACATTTAAACGATAATACTTAAATACACATACACATACAAACGGTAATACAGTTTGATACTGGCACTAACCAGTATCAACCTGTGGTTCCCACTAGTGATGCTCTTAGTCACGATACTTCGTGGGGGGTTGGGGGTGGAAATAACAATACCAATATTTTTAGTCCCACCAGGAATCAGGAATCCGTTTTTCTACTGGTGTGACATCTAGTGGCCATGGCTGAAAACTGCAGTATTCCACGGACTGAGATGTTTTCCATGAGACAGACCGATTTACACGGATGGTTTAGGTTTCCGTGAAAGCATCCTTGATCACAGAATTGCGCATTTCTGGAGGGACTACAGGGCCGATACTGCACCACAATACACCAATATCGTCATTATCTGTATATCTATACATTGTATGTAATAATCATTCAAACTATGCAAAACATCTAGTCTCTGCTGTCGATTGTTAGTATGTTCACAAGATCTTGAGTTGTCCTTTCAGTTGTCTGTGTGTGTGTCTGTGACCAATTGCACCACAGAATCCAACATATCAAAGTAGATTACTCCAATATGCAGTATGTGTGTCTGTGTGTGTGTGACCCTGGTCGGCGCCAGGCGCCAGCTGAGATCCTTTATTCAGCTATAACCGCATGGCAACTGGCTTGAGCCCTGACAGCTGTCACCAGCACACACACACATACACACGCCCACACACAACCATAAGCAGACGTATCCGTGCACACACACACACACGTGTACAGCCGTGGGCAGCCCACAGCAGCAGGTCGCTGTATCATACCTTTAAGCTGTGGCACCTGCGAGAGTGGTGGTTGGGGAGGTGCGGGGTAGTTTGGTTCCGGCGCCAAGCTTCTAATATTGGGCATGGTTTGAACAAGAACAATGCGTAAGCACGGCCATTGAAAAGCGTGCATGTTCGGGCCTAGCATCAGTCAACAAATTGGTCTTCAGTGAAATGAAAACCACTTGGTGCACACAACTGCTGGATGAGATGTTACCCTGTAGTTCAATGAGACTAATCTTCTTGATTTTTTTTTTTCAAGTTCGAATAAAGACATAGTTGTAGACGTTTATTTCCATTGCTATGCTGAACCGACAAGATCTGCTACACGGCGGCGCGGTGGTTCAGTGGTTAGCACTTTAGCAAGAAGGGCCAGAGTTCAGGTCCATTCTGTATGGAGCCAACATAGCCAGCCAAGATAAATGTTTGTTTATTGTTGTCGTTTTAATATTTGTAATTCTTCACCTCAGAATCGAGACGTCGCTAACAAAGAGGTGCAAAGTGCTGATTTCTAATGTATTGATGATTAATACAGCTTAACACAGGTTTGGGGTGAATACGAGCCATGACCACAGCTCATGACTTAATTCTCAAAAGGGGCACCTTTTACAATAGATTGAATGATGAAATTATTTATTTTGATGTGGGGTTTATCTCACGACAGCTGTGTGTGCTGTTAGTCTAAGGCACAAGAGTAGTGCTGTAAATCTATTTGATTCCTGAATCGATTCAATTTTGATTCATATGGTCACGATTCATTCGATTTAATGGCATAGGAGAGTTGAGAGTGAGTCGATAAAACCCAGTCCTTCACAAGAGCATGGGGCTGGATGAAGCAACTCAATCGACTGCACCACAGAGCCAGCCCCCATGTTTTTATTTACAAACAAAATCATACACTCGTACAAGATGGTGATAGTCAAGTATGTTATTTAGTTAGGTATTTATGATTAAAATGGACCAATTGTTTCAGCTCTACACATACGCACTGTAAGACCAACAACGGGAGCAAAGTGAAATGTGTCAATGACCATGGGTCGGCTGCTTGGATGGCGACGGCCGCTATTAGAGGACCAAACAGAGGGTGGATGTTTACGAGAGAGAGGGAGGGGGAGGGTGGGGATGGTTGAAGTCTGCCAGCAGTGTTCCCGCCTATCTGCCATGTGCCAAGGTCGGTGCAATCAATCCATTGTCCAAAGTGTTCTGTCAACAGGAGGAGCTTGCTGTGCCGATGGAATTTCCATCCATTCCTCATGAAAACTACAGTAAAACCGATTCGGTTCAGCCACATACACAAAGAATGGAACACCCTTTTTAACCCCACTGTGGCCGGCAGTTACCCCTGTCCACAGGCATGCCAGATCTAAGTTTCCATGGCTCAACTTTAGTTTGAGTTTAAGAGAAACGTTTCCAGTTATAATGAAAGAATTATATGCAAGAATGTTCATCGATTGGAGTCTAGTGTATTTTTGGTTACTGTATGAAATTCTTGCTATTCCAAAGATACAGTGTTGTTGTCGATAGCAACTGATGAAGGGCAATGCATTTTCACCACATCTGTCATGTCGCAATATAAGAGAGGTCAAATCGTATCAGGAGGACTGCCATGGTGTCGATCCCAGGGTTTACAAAATCCTCCAGTGGTTCTCGACAGCAGATTCAAACAGAGTGAGTATTTGAGCCAACTCCCTTGACGTTTCACTACATAAAAATAACAGATGCCATTTTTTGACAGTGCAAAAGCAGAAATTTGGCCAAGTTTTTCGAATAACTTCCATTTCAAAGTCCTGTAAATCGGATAGTAGCGAACAAATCCTTCTGACATCTGACTACCACAGTGTTCGATTCATCTCCAAATCAATGCCGAGAGCCAAATGGTGAGGTATTGGGTACAATATGATCAATCACTGCTGTCAAGTTAGGAATCGAAGGCGCTCAGAACAGCAAGGTCACTGGGCTGAAAGCCTGATAAATTATTAGTTGCATATGACAGGAGTTGAGGAGTGGGTTGCAAAGTTGCAGGAAACCCAAAAAGATTTGCGGAAAGCTGCAGGAAACGTCAACAGGAATTAATCAAAAGCCCCTGGCAAGGCAAACAGAGTTGCCTGCTACGCACTGCAAACCTCACGTCAAGACTATTAAATAAGTGTTGTGGTGCATTGGCACCAAGCAAACTGCCATTATATTTCCCCTAGTTTTGTTGTTTGCAAAAACCATTACCCCCCGGACATCTTGGCAAGCTGGATAAGTGATTGTGAAACGAATCCTCCCTTGACAATTGGCTTTGCGAAGAAAGTATATAAAAAGATGCTGTTGCAGTGTTAGTCAACAACGTTTCAGCGGCATGTTCTGCTTGCATCTCAACCAACAGACAAAGAGAGGCTATTTGAGGTACTTTGGTTGTGTTGTAAATTGGAATATAATTCAACTGAATGATATACTTGAAAAGTAAAGTTAAATTAATTGTATGCCCAGCAGTGAGGTCTTGAATTAATTTTCAAAAGGGGCATAGTTTACCAGAATTTAAGTTCAAAAGAATATATTATTTCCATTAAAATATGTTGTATTTATATAAAAATCACAATTTCATTTTATGCAAAAACCGCATACAGCCCCAAAACTGGATTACTATCCCCGATCTTGACTCCCGACATCACAACAACAACACCAAAGTGAGCCTACTTCACAGGGGGGTGTATTTGCAAATTCTATTACCTGTGACTGCTGCCCCAGCTCGCCAGGGAGAGCCGTAGATTGAGTCATCGCTGGGCCTGGTTGCTATTAAGACCTTGCCATGGCTTCCCTCTCCCTGCGGGCCAAACACCTGGCTAGGATCTAGCACACCTTGGGGCTCCCCGGCTGCTCTCTGAGGCCCCACACACTTGAAAACCATGGGGTCACCAGCAGATGCTTTGGTTGCTCTTTGAAATATATTTTATGTTTGTTGTTGCAAAAGGAGTTTGGAAATTGTCATCGTTGTGGAGGCTGCAACGGTGTATAAATGTACGTTTTCATCTGTATCCGATTTTGTTTTAAGTTAAGTCCAACAGATCAGGGCATTTTTTCATTTCATTCTCAAAAGCCGGTGATATTTTGGCAGGCGGCGTGATGTGAAATTGCATGATCGTCATTTCTGGCAAGTCCGCCACGAAGCATTCCATTTGGAACAGCACTTACCTGTTCATCTAGTGTACATCTGCCATGCACAACATCCAAACACAAGTTGAAAATCAGCAACGCACATTCATTTCACAAGCACAGAAAACAGCACTTCAGTGGAATCCCCCACCGGATCACGAGCGCCTTTTGAAAATGAGGACATTTGCATGACCGGCAAAGTCGGCAACCTTGTCCCGATGTCTAGGGAACGGGTTTACTAATGGCGGACACAAAGACAGCAGCTAAAATAGAATGCTAATAGAGATAATAACACCCATACATCCTCTGAAACACAAGTTGAACATTACAATGACCCCTAAAAGGCACTCGGTACAAATGAAGCACATGCTATTAATACCAAGCACAAGCTCCATCACTTCTATTGTTTAATGACTCAACTCATCTTGCTTCCAACTCTGAATGTTGCTATTAGAGCCAATTCATACCCAAAGTTGACATTGAGGAATCGACTGATAAAGCTTTCTGATGCCGTTTTCTGTGCTCGTTGGAGAATATAATGCCCCAATTCTTGATCAGGTGTCCACGGCCCTCTCGGGTCTGCAAAAGGTCCAAATGTGTTGATACATGATACATCCTTCCACAACTTTGCAGAAGTAAGGCACTTTATAAAGGCCAATACTGCATTCCCAGAGCATTTGATTTAGGTCAGCCTTTTGCAAATGCATTGGGGAGTCTGGCCTGGCTGCCATCATGGCATACTGTTAAAAGGTTTTAACTTGAACAAAAAATGCCTCGAATGTAATGCAGTAGAGATTACCCAATTGAAATGAAAGGGCCGCAAATTTACTATGGGCTGGAAAAATGTGTCCTTGTGGTCAAAAATGCTCCCCCAGCTTCCTCATCGAACAGTTGACTCTGAAAATGTTCTTTTTGTTCGCTTACACAAGTGCATGTAAATGAAAGAGACTTTACACACCACCATTTTATTCTCAAATTCCTCAATGCCATCTCTTCTCCCTGAAAGTTATGCTACCGTTGGTTGTAGGTGTCCGTTTCTGTGAAATGACAGTGCACGTTTTCAGAAATATTGAGAGAGCGGGGCAGAAGTCCTTTACTTTGAGTCAGGGATGGAAGTAATAACTAGGCGGGGCCGAGGCAAATCACAGAACACTGACGGCAGCCATTGTCGAGAAAATAAGCAAGACGGGGAAAAAAAAAATAGATGCCACTTTACTCTAATTCAGCCCATCAGACATAATGATATGAAGAAACCTGAGACTATGGTCTCATCGCCTGATTGTTGTGCTGCAAAAGTTCAGGCTTTGAAACGATATCTGCCCTTAAGGGGAGTTGGAACAAAGCTGGCATTAACTGAAGACTACAGCAGTAGTTATGTACTGGCTTTTGTGTATATCTTTGTGTATCTGGGTGTATGTGTGTGTACATATTTGACAACACATTGTTTTGACGACCGTTTCACATTTCACAACACTGCCATTGGAGACTTAGATTGAGGTATATGCATTGTGTAAATTTGGACAACAAAACTGAGCAACGGAATTGAAGCAATATGGATGACAAATCACAGACTCGCAGATCACATAATAAAAAGAACTCCACGGACCGTCACACAAACCAAAAATGGCAATAATAAAAAACAGATCTCTAAAGCTCTATGATCGTATGAAACATTGTCAAATCCGTTTAGCAGAATGTGCATCAACATGGATCATTCTTTAAAGCCCCGATCAAGTGTTGTTCCATTTAGGGTCAGTAGGTCAAGTCCTGACCATTCGTAGATGTTGTCGCGCCATCGTTTTGGTTGCCCGTCTCTGCTTCTTATACCTTCCACCAATTACCTCGAGGCAGTGTTTTGTTAGGCTAACTTTTAGAGAACTGCTTTTGATTATTGGTTTGAGTGATTTTCCATCACAAAATCTTCACAAAAGTCATGCGTAAATTGTACAAAACATTGTCCAATCTATGCATTCAAGGCCATATAAGACTACTGGTAGTATAAGTATTGTAGATTGTGGCATTTTTTCAATTGCAGCCCTATGTTTTCTGGCTGCAGAAACTTCATTAACATGCATTTTCAATAACTTTCTAAAATAACATTCAACCCTACTTGATGAAATCCCATTCCTGCGTCATTACACACACACACACACACACACACACACGCACGCATACTTCACTTACACACGCACAAATACGCTTGGGTACAGTGGACGGGGTGAGCAGTTCTTTAAAATCACTCACAATCGCCTGGATGGACTTTGATCTGCAGACATATTTGTCCTTGGCTCCTTCGTGGCCACTAAATGAGCCTTAGCATGGCCGTTTGTTCCCAGCGCTAGCACTCAGATTCTTCAGCAGCCAAGCATGTTGTGGAGTCCGAACAAGAAAAAAATGCTTGAGATAGACCGAAACTTTGGAAGGAGATGTTTGTACCACTGCGGCGCAGGTTTGCAATTTCTGGAATACTTCTAGTTCGGTATCGTTCACTTCTAGTAGTGAGTATGTATTTTCTCTGTGACGTCTGTGGATGTTTGCGTCGCAGGAAGTGAAAAGAGTTGATTTGTTTCTAGCATACTCTAGAGGAGCAAAGCAGCTGCACAGTGGCCTGGTCAAATGAAGCCATTAAGTGGTCAAATTAAATTGAAAAGCCGAGCACAGAGCAGTGTTTGTCCAGTCACATGATAGCGTACCCTAACAGTATCTTGGGTCCCGTCTGTTGAAGATATCCAAGCCAGGTGCCGGAAACAGTTTAAAGACGCAATTGGCAACCTTTTGTTAGTCTTGTCTCATTTCCACTTACGCGGGTCTAGGACAGTATGGAACAGTACCGTTCGCTCGTTATATAGCCTGAAAACACCCAAATTAAATACATTGAAAACAGTTGGTTGTACTAAATCGCAACAATGTTTAATAGCAATATTTGGGGCTGAAATAAATAAAAAATAATAAATTAACAAAATAATCAAATTTATTCAACACATTATTTATAAACACAGAACCTTTTGAAAAATGATTTGACGTTACCTATCTTTAAATCAAACGGATTCAGAAACCGATTCAGATACACACACACACATATATATATATACACACATACACATACACATATACATATATACATATATACATATATACATATATACATATATACATATATACATATATACATATATATA